>VYZV01008282.1:30475-45689 GCA_013401275.1 Pandion haliaetus | reverse complement strand
GGCCAGATGGGATCCACTCAAGGGTACTGAGGGAGCTGGCAGAAGTGCTCACCAAGCCACTTTCAATCATTTACCAGCGGTCCTGGCTAACCAGGGAGGTCCCAGTTGACTGGAGGTTAGCAAATGCGACGCCCATCTACAAGAAGGGCCAGAAGGAGGATCCAGGGAACTACAGGCCTGTCAGTCTGACCTCTGTGCTGGGGAAGGTTATGGAGCAGATCATCTTCAGTGCCATCATGTGGCACGTACAAGACAACCAGGTGATCAGGCCCAGTCAGCATAGGTTTATGAAAGGCAGGTCCTGCTTGATTAACCTGATCTCCTTCTATGACAAGGTGACCCGCTTAGTGGATGAGGGAACGGCTGTAGATGTTGTCTACCCAGACTGTAGTAAGGCCTTTGACACCGGTTCCCACAGCATTCTCCTTAAGAAACTGGCTGCTCGTGGCTTGGATGGGCGTACTCTTCGCTGGGTAAAAAACTGGCTGGATGGCCGGGCCCAAACAGTTGTGGTGAATGGAGTTAAATCCAGCTGGCAGCCGGTCACAAGTGGTGTTCTCCAGGGCTCAGTACTGGGGACAGTTCTGTTTAATATCTTTATCAATGATCTGGATGAGAGGATTGAGTGCACCCTCAGTAAATTTGCAGATGACACCAGGATAGGAAGGAGGGTTGATTTGCTGGAGGGTAGGAAGGCTCTACAGAGGGATCTGAAAAGGCTGGATCGTTGGGCTGAGGCCAACTGTATGAGGTTCAACAAGGCCAAGCACTGGGTCCTGCACTTGGGTCACAACCCTGTGCAACGCTACGGGCTTGGGGAAGAGTGGCTGGAAAGCTGCCCAGCAGAAAAGGACCTGGGGGTGTTTGAGTCGGCAGTGTGCCCAGGTGCCCAAGGCGGCCAATGGCATCCTGGCCTGTATCAAAAATAGCGTGGCCAGCAGGACTAAGGAGGTGATCATCACCCTGTGCTCTCAGCACTGGTGAGGCCGCAAATCAAAGACTGGGTTCAGTTTTGGACCCTTCACTAACAAGAAAGACATTGAGGTGCCGGACTGTGTCCAAAGAAGGGCAACAAAGCTGGTGAAGGGTCTAGAGAACAAGTCTGATGAGGAGTAGCTGAGGGGTGGAGAAAACGAAGGTGAGGGGAGACCTTATTGCTCTCTAGAACTACCTGAAAGGAGGTTGTAGCAAGGTGGGTGTTGGTCTCTTTTTTCCAAGTAACAAGCAATAGGACAAGAGGAAACAGCCACAAGTTGTGCCAGGGGACGTTGAGACTGGATATTAGGAAAAATTTCTTCACTGAAAGGGTTGTCAAGCATTGGAACAGGCTGCCCAGGGAAGTGGTTGAGTCACCATCCCTGGAGGTCTTTAAAAGACATGTAGATGTGGTGCCTGGGACAAGGTTTAGTGGGGGACTTGGCAGTGCTCAGTTAACAGTTGGACTCGATGATCTTAAAGGTCTTTTCCAACCTAAACAATTCTATGATTCTACTTGCAATCAAGACCATAAAGAAGAAGCACCACTGTCAGCAGCTAGTACGTGTAACTCAAGCTTTTATGTTGCATGCTATCATACCACACTGCAGAAGTGTGAGGTTATTGTTTTAGTGCCATAAGATAGTCAAGGCATAGCAGAAAAGACTAAAATTGGTGAAATGCGTGACAATCCATTAACATGCCCCATTTACCAGGTAAAGCCCGTATAGAAGATCTCCAAGGTTAGTTCCTCCAGGAGACGATATAAAACAGTATGCAAAAGAAGTAATTACATTATAGAACTGCAAGTACTACCGCACGCTTGTTACAAGACAATATACATGCTAAACTAAAAAAAAAAAATAGTCAGCTCTTTTCTGGGGTTCTGAATGCAGCTTTAGTATATATCAGCATATCACAATGTAGGAGACTTTAGTGATATCAAAGAGTCCAAAATTTTAATGACACTTTCAAATCATCAATAGGTTAGAATTACAATAGCTGAAAAACTGCTGGATAGAATGAGATTCACTGGCACATCATTCTGTAGAAACAACCCTTGTACTACAGGAGTACTGGATAAGATTTTTTTAAAGAAATATATTATTTTAAAGCAGTTTTATTTAGTTTATTTCTCGATATTTACTTTAAATCTAACAATGGAGAAGATGCTAACAATAAACTAGGGAAAATGGAGCAGTATTATTATTTAACATCTCAGGGAAAAAAGACCACTCTAGAGCCACACGACAACTCTAAAGCCAAAAAGCTCTTACATGCAACTCATTGTAGTTAGCCAGAACCCAGAAAGAGGATTTTTCACACTTACAGAAAATTAAACATGATAGGCTGACATTTTGTTCATTCTAAAAGGTCTTGGAGTCTCAAACATCCTTTTGAAAATAGGTAGAAACTAAATATGTATTTCATACTATAGCTAGCACCTGCATGTCCAGCCTATTCCTCCTGTGCTTGGGTTTATGTTGCATGCCATTGGAAGGGTCAGCATTAATTATGTTAATCATTCAACCATTTTCAGTATTAAAGTAAAAAGATTACCTGTATTTTAAGGTAATTTTGAAATAATACAACACTTCAACAGTGCCATCTTTTGGCAACTGGGATGTATTTCTGCTCAATATGCAAGATAATGTTTGATCAGAATAAAAACTACCATCCCTTTTATAAGCTAGTCAAGAAACAAAGCATCTCAAGATGCATTTGCTTTTATCCTCAATCCTATTCTTTTTATTGGCTAAAGATATTACAGATTTGTTTCCTCCTCTTGCAAGAGTCCAGATACATCATGGTAACATGGCCTACATGTTAAAGGTTTTGCTTTTATTTCTCCAAACCAAGACAAAAAGGTAAGGAAATTCCTCCTGTGCCAAAATACCAATTTTTTTAATACTTTGCGACAGGCAGTGACAGAGGTGCATAGGAGACAGAGACACTAGTTTAGGTATTCTCTCCATACCCCAAGCATGCACTCCCTCTGCTCCTCTCTAAGTAAGCTTTGCTACCGTGGAGAGAGACATTGCAGTTCAGTATAACATGGTAGCAAGAGGAGAAACATGAAGTGAACTGCTTTTCTTAAGCATTAGATTGGACTACAAATAAAAGCAGACATAGCCACCAAAAAACCCCACCCAAACAACCAAACACCACAAAATCAAAAAACCCACTCTGTTCTGCTCTAGCCAAAATTTGTCCTGAAAATTCTGATAAATAACATTTCTATAGCAAACAACTTCAAATTCTTCTAAAGCAAAGACTGAACCTTCAGTTTAACATTATTGAGCTTTCTCCTCTAATGCATGGTGACTTCTGAAATACTCATCCTGTTAACACAGGGCTACGAGATATCCTTTGCAATACCAAAACTGCAGCGCCTTTGTAATGGTAACAGAATGGTTTATTTCCTGTTCTCAGATTTAAGAGCCACAAGTGCCAACACAACACTCAAGAATTTTGCTTCCACTCTCAACGTTGCAGCTGCCTTGTTCACTCATGTGCTGGGTTTCCACACACTCAGTAACACTAACAGCAAGGCTGTTTCTATTCTCCAGCAGCCAGAGGTAGTCCACTGTGGCAAATCCTCAATCCTTCTGTTGTTTTAGTCATCCCAGAATTACCTTCTTACCTTATACACTCTCAGAGGTTCATCTCTCTTCTCAACTTAAATTCATTATTTACAAGAAGAAAAACATATATATAGCCCCAGCAGAACCTTCTCAGCTACAGGAGGGAGAATGGAAGACCTTTGAAGACCACTACAGACTTTGCCACACAGCTTTAGTGTTTTTCCGTAGAGCTTATGAAACACACATATACAGAGAAAGGACTGAAGGTGGAATTAAAGCAAAATTTGTGTCTGAATTTAAATCTGTTGTCCCAAAACAACTGCATAGTTGCTGGGTAGCCTATTCGTTTATTTGTGCAGTTATTTATTAATTCAATAAACTTTGTTTTGCAACATATCATAAGGGACTTGATCCATAAGTTACTCACATGGCACTGACAAAGGCTTAAGGAAGCAGGCAGTACTTAAAATCAGGAACTATGTATTTTAACATTCTCTGATGCAAGACAACATGGAGCCACAACAATGGCCACACCACTCACTCTTTGTGAAGAAATTCAAACCAACCATGAGTCTTAAGAAACTCAGTAAAATGACTCATACCTCCAGCAACATAACCAACAGTGTTTTGGGGAATGGCACAGCGCAAACATGCCATGTTTATGTATACGCAATTAGAACAAAAACCAAAGCCTCCTTGTCCAGTCAGCAGCTATCTAACCGTTTTCATCCAGATGGGCAAGGATGCACAGAGAGCGAACATGGTTTGCACAGCAAGACACCCAGGACAGCGCGCCCAATTTGGACCCTGGGGCCAGCAGTCTATATAAACTATTCAGCTTTTCCAGGATGGAAAGTGGTTAAAGAAGGAATCATCCACACAACCCATAGAAGATTTGTTGGTCCAACAGTTGCAATTCTAAAAAATTCCCAGTGGAGCTAACTGACTAAATGGTTATGGATAATGAGTGGATTAAATGGGCAGCTAGAGAGGAGCAAATTCTCAGGGAAAGAGCTGATGAAGCAATCCTCAATGTGATTTTCTCCACTTTCCTATGTGCCTTCGTTCCCGTCTCCACAGAAAATGGCACCCACTTTACTACTTTCCTCAGCTCACCTCTCCTGCTCCAGTGCTGCGGTTCATAATTCCCTCAGGTCACTCCAAAACACCCCTAAACTTCACTCAGGGAGCTCCTGTGCAGGAGTCCCACACACGCTGAAAAAGAAATCTGTGGCACAAGATGGCTGCCGTATTTCTGGAGGGACTCCCTTGTGCTTCTCCTTCCCTCCTGACATTCAGCCCTGCCATCCTTTTAATGCCCAACACTAAAACTCAAGCAACTTCTATGATGGTAAATCTTTTTAAAGGTTCAAGACACTGGCTCTCCTTGCTTTTGCAATGAACATTAAAGGCTGAGATTTTTTTCATCAGTAGCAAATCACAAACAAAACTGAATCACTTCACCTGGACAGGACAACTAGCTAAATGCGAGTATCTTCCTTTTTACTTCATCATTACATGCCCACTTGCTATAAAGGCTTTTGTCTTAAAGCAGAAATGGTACAGTGGTACCATATACCAAATATATGACGGTATATTTACAAAAAACCCCAATTTTTGCCTTCACTTTACGACAACAAAAACCCCCACAATTAAGAACACACAATTCCTCTTCTAAGTACACGTGGAAGACTCCACATTTCAGTGAAAACAGAGGTGGCACTGAATGCGGGAATAGGAATATCAGGATTTTTCCAGTAAATCACAGTATTTAGTACACACTATGTGAAAAAGACTCTTTTTCAACAAATATCACTAATTTTCATATACCAGAGAACACAGAGCAGCTTAAGGTTTGTTATATTTGCGTCCTACATTTTCACCAAAAGTTTTACCATTTATTCTAAGTAAGACATATTTTCAAAGGTCTGGACTGGAGAAAATAAAGTGGGTCCTGTGGCATGTAGATTAGCCTTTAGAGACTTTGGTTGCCAACTCTACCTGATGATTTAAGGGAAACAGTCAATCTCATTTTACTTCCCATGTGTGCAGATTGGTAAACCACCATACAAAGTGGCTGCATAATCAGCAGTCTCTGCTTCAGGACTGAAGCAACAAGACAAACACAGATCAAAAGCTTTATGAAGCTGCTTGCACAACACCTGGTAACTTATATATGACATTAACTGATGGTTTAAGTACCCTTTAATTCAGAAAAAAAGGTTCAGAATACTTGAGGTTGTTTTATTTTTCCTTCCAAGTAAAAGCATGTGCACAACCCTCCTACCTCCCAAACTATTCAACGAGGAAGAGAGTAAGCCCTCAAAACTTCTGGTAACCTTTTCATGAAAGAGATCAGTAATTTCAAATACCATGTTATGACTGCTATCCAAAGCAAAATTTCTTTGTATAGGGGACACATTCATTTTATCTCACTATTGTGCTCCACTTGCATAGGGTTTGTAAGAGGAGATATGCATGTTATACAGAACCAGATGCAGCTCCTTAAAAATCATATTTATAAGCAGAACAGGGATTGAAACATCTCATTAGCTAGGAAGAATAAAGGGTTTTCTGGATTTCTCAAGCCAAGTTTAATGCTTCATCCTGAGTTCTGAAAAATGAGAATACATACAACTCAAGAGAGATCAACTAGGAAAATGAGCATTTTGTACAGCTTATTTTGCCCCCAGTAATCCAAAGCACACTTCAAACTTCTTGTGCACCCTGAAGTCCCCCAAATCTCTTAACTTTCTGTGTGCATGTCTTAGGTATTCAAAACAACCTCCCTTGTAGCTAACTACTAGAGAGAGAAAAAGGAAAATCAGTCAATATGTATCTTGTAAAGTTAGTCTGAACTCCTGTGGACCGGAACTCTATTAAACATCAATTAGAGCTGTTTAATTACTTGGAGATGTTGTGTGTAGAAGAGTTACACTAGTCTGAATGCCTTTACTGTGTTTTCTAAATTGTATCCTGTTGAAATTATTTTCAGCTGAACCCTAACACAGTTTCTTTCAGCTGCAGTAACTGGTCTAGGAATAATAACAACATCCGTAATAGTTTCACCACTAAGTTATTATGCACTTGAACTTAATTCAAAATTTAATTTCTATCTGAGAACTTATAACATTGGAAAACTCGCTTACAGGAACCACTGCATTTTGTGCTAGCATGCAGTATCAGGAAATGAACATTCCTTCCTTACTTTGCAATTTGTTTTCTGCATGAACACTCCAAATAATAACAAGATTTGCAGTGTGTTCTTGGATTATAGCACTCAGCAGGGATGCTTTGGTTTTGGTATTAACAATCATTACAATCTCAGTTTCCTTCAAATCAGTGGTGCCCTCACTGCTTACAAAATTTGCTGTCCAGCATTTATGCCACTTATTTACATTTCAGATTTTATTCAGACTGGAGTAGGAAAATCATTGCATCAATTTCAACGCTTCTTCCAGATAGTCATTCTCTGAAGCCTCTGTATACTTAATAAATTACACTGTATTGCAAAAAATACTTTTCTTTCCTTCACTTCCTCTCTGATGTCCCCAGCGTCCCCCCAAGTAGATCTGTTAACAAAAAACCCCCCCAGAAAAAACAACAAACCCACACCCAAAAAAGAAAAAAAGAAAGAGTGCAAGATGACCAAACCCAGAAGAACAGATTACAGGTGAAGCATTTCCTTAAGAAAGGGAATCTCAAATTTTGGGCTGAGTGTCACTTGATAGAAATGAAAATAGAACTCCCCTTTGCATTTCATTCCTTCTCATTTGTGTGTTATCCTTATACTTAATACTACTGCGAAACCGAAGTAATGCTTGGTACTTATACTTTAAGCTTCACCTTCAAATCACATGTTATTTCTTATACTACTTTCAAAAAAATTGCTGGGACCCAGCTTTATACTTGTTTTTGTTTTACAGATACAGCAACCAAGGTGAGAAATGCCCACAAGCACCAGGTAATCTGAACAGATAAGCCAGAGGTAGCTCTGCATGAGCTGACTCACATAAAATGCAGTATAGCTGGATTAATGCAGGTTCAGCCTTCCTGAATATTACTGGAAGTATCAGAGACAGGATTCAAACTCAATTTTTCATTTATAATTATGCACTGTAGCCATAAAACAAAGGCTTGAATAGGGTAGCATTCCACAATTTTAGTTTCGCCAAACTTCTAATGCACCTGCATGAATCATTTAGCCTTTCCTGGTCTCATTTTATCATTTTCTCTTTCCCTTTCACACAGGATCCAAGATGTCTTTAGTATTGCAAATTCATTCTAAAATGATCAGATAAAAGGAATAAAAATACAGTGGACAGCTATACCATTTACTAATTTTATGTCAAATATTTTACCCGACAGCGCTTGCAATCTCTAACTCTTAAACCTAACCACTTACTTCATATGCTCCAAAATCTTTCAAAAAACAAAAAAAATTCCAGTGCACATAACAATAGATTGGTCAATCTACAGAACTACTCAGACCTATGTTGAGCAATGAAATTGAAATTACCGTCTTTTACTTCCATTTACATATCAAAAGTATTTTGTCCTTACAAATCCAATTCTTATTGCTGTTGCTATAGTAAAGTATACTTTCAACAGAAGCAAAGTTCTCTTCTTGAGTTAGGAATAATTCAATTAAATCTGATTTGTGCTGACAGGAATGTCTCCTTTTTTTAAAAACAAGGTTCCTGCTGTCATGAATTCTCTACTTCAGAATTACAATCTGGAGTGATTTATGCAAATGCTCAAAATTTCTCTGCATGATATATGCTTTCTTTTGGTAGGGGTTCACAAATTGCATTTTATATGTCAAATATTGAAAAGGGAAAACTGAAACAGGTCAGTGTTTTAAGTGTGATTGATTTCTTCAAAGGAAATGGGTGACATGATGCATTACTGCAATAAGATACTCATATTTCTGTTATAAATCATAGGCTTCTGCTAGGCCTTTTTCAACTGGAAGTCATGCAAAACTATCTTGAACTGCTGCAATGGGAAGTTTCCATAAAAACTTTCTTTTTTCTAATATGTTATTTTTCCCCTCAATTTGCTTTGACAGATGGACTTCAGGTGTGACTGTTGCTTTGCAAAAACCACTCAAGTCTAGAAGGTATTATTGGTAAGTCACATTCTTTTTTTTTCCCCATAAGAAAAAAACTGTAAAGTTTGAAATGCTTCACAAATGCTAGCCTATGGCTGGTATCATTAAAAAGTGTAATGCATGACAACCTTGATTTGGATTATTGGGTGGATGTTCTTGAAAAATAAACAATTCTCCCACACCAAACCCCACATTCTTTTACTTTTTTTACCCAATCAATTATGATCAGTAGTCTTTCTGTGCTACAAATAGTCAAATGGGTATTAAATTCAAGCAGCGGGTAAGAATGTGCATTACTGGACTCAATCTCTTCATATAAACAGCCCAGAAAGCACGTTGTGAAGCAGCCTTAACTAATGACCTAAGTGACATTTGGTAACCAGTCCTGACTTACAGCTCAGTTATCAAAAGACTGTAATAAAGAACCGTAAAGGGTAATTCTGTGAAAGAACAACAACAACAACAAAAGGAGTTTGGGGAAGAATGCCCAGCTTGGCAGGTTTATAGACTACTTTCACAGATAGTTTAAAAAAAAAGCCTGTTAAAAATTTTATATGTATGGTTTTGCTTCAGCTAAGGAATGTATCTGAAACTGTTTCAGCTGTGTCCACCAAAACTATTTTGATAAGGTACCAGACTGTTCTGTGTCATCTGAATGGACATATATGTGAATAAGCAAGTTAAGAGGACTGTACAGCAGTATGGTAGTAGAGGACCTAGGCCTCACTGCTTATATTACCCCATACAGATTTCCATGTTCACATTAACCTAGATCAACTATTTATTCTAAACAGCATTGCAAATATTCTTCACATTCTTTTCACATGGTGAAACCTGGTTTTGGTTATTAAACATGACAAATCTTGTCCCCATGTCACTTGTATCAATTATTAAAAGTTCCTTTAATAGCTTTCCTTTGCACTTCTCACCTTAGCAGCTGGAACTGTAGAGACGGTAACTCCTTCCTTTGTATTACCCTGAGCGTAGCTTGCTGAGTATCAGAAGAGAATAGCCAACTTCTGTCATTTGAACAAGGAGCATCAACCAGTACCTATGCAATAAATAAGAGCAAAGACGACAATTCACTATAAGGATATTCACTTTCTGAACACTGTGTGCCAAAAACCTACTCGACTTACTTTTGCAAACACTTAGAACACCCTTTTTATTTTCCATTTTAGGTGCAGAAATAATCTAATTACTATTTTGAGATGGTTTTATGGGGTTATCGGGGGCAGGGAGATAAGAAATTACTGCTCCAAAAGTACCCTTTACCTGAATAGCTCTCACTTGTCCCCCCCCTTCCTAATTACACATTATGCAAAGAACACCACTGCAAGGTCTTCAGAATTCTCTACCAAAGCTAAATAGGTAACATCATCTAACACATGAATAAATGCATAACAGGCTTCATAAAGTGATTCCTGAGGCTCTGCAAATCCTGTACATGACCTTGGTTCCCCTTGATTTTTGTGGGGGCCAGGAAAAAAAAAAAGAAAAAAAAGTGAGCGACATAGGAAGAAAAAGAAGCTGAATGCAGAAATATAATTTGCTAATAAGCAATAAAGTTACCTTGTCATATAATTCAGGCTTAAGATCTCCGATCTGTCTACCATCCAGTTTAGAGACCACTATAAACTTAATCAAGGGATCCGGGATGAAGGATTCTATTGTCTGTTTCAAACGTCTTGACCTCAAATCATCATATTCGTTACAGTGAAACTGACCTTAGAAAATTAAAAAAAATGAAGTAAACACCCTAAAATAAGTCTTTATGTTTTTTCTGTTCTGTTTTTTTACAAATATAAGGAGCTACACCAATTTCAGAAGTTCTACTGTTTTGCCATGACTGCTATAGAGTTTACACCTTGTGTGCTTATGTTATTGCACATTCTGTAACACTGCTGAATTTTTATAAACCCGAGTAAATTTCAACATGCTCCTACAGAGCAATCCATAAATATTTACTAGCAAATATTTACTGTAGCAATAGACTTCCACAGTAAAACAAACTTTAAACATGATCCATATCCAAAGACCAGTGCTAAGTGAGTGCCTTTCTGGGCTTCTTGAGCCACTCTCTAAATGAAGTACCTGCTCCTTATTAATTAACTGCCTTTTAAATAAATAAAACATCAGTTTTGCATATCCTAAGCTGAGCAGTCCAACCCCTTATTTATTTGAAATTTAAGCTGTGTTTTAACAAAAGCACTTTGTCTACTTTTAACAATGTAGCCAGTCACCCCTTCAGAAGAAACACTGCTGTTGCTTGTACCCAGACCAGAAACAAATCTCAATACTTCTTCCCCTTAGTCCTGTTTTCTAATGTAATAAAATTTCTATTTTCATGCTTCCACAGGTTGTCCTACGCCATGTTTGCCATGCACAATATGGTACATCTTAGCATTCACTGAGATGTATTAAGAATCAGCTTCCTCACATTTTACTTTCTAGGCAACAATTTGGTATCTTCAGAAGCAGCCAAGGGATAAAAGTGGTTTTTTTAAAACCATTTGAAAGGACAATCCACATTTAATTTACCTCATTGGCATCATTCATCTAGAAGAGGTTGGGAGAACTAGCTGTAATCAACAGGTGCAGGTGGTTATAGTAATGGTCTCATCATTAAGAACATAAGGTGCTGTGAACATTTTGAGACAATTACTACCCAAGCTAACACATAAACTTGGAAACAGCAATCACAGCTTGCTTTAACTCGCTGGTCTGGAAGAGCCGAGCTGCTGCTTGCTGTTGCTTTCTAAACACTGTGATTATCTTGGTGCTCTTCTGCAACATCTAGGTGGACTGAGACACAGAGCTTACTAAATACTGATATAGACCAACTCCTCATCCTGAGCTTTCTCCCTCTGCCTAGATCTTGCACATTTAATTTGTTACGATCCGTTTTACATCAGTACACTTAAATTTACTTACACTATTTGCATAGCACTGGCCAGAGAAGTAGCAGAGGAAAAGGAAAAAAAAGAAACCCACAACCCAGAAAAAAGTACAAGTATTCTAAGACTGCAGATTACTTGCCTCCCTGTGCCAACAAATCTACATGATTTTAAGTAACTTCTTGAGACGTAACAATAAGCAAACCAGCGGAGGAAGAAAAACATAGAGCTATTCCGCTTTTCTCTACGAGTCTGCAGTAACCTATATTTAAATAACTACTGCGTTTTTCGTCCTCTTTAAGGTAAACAGACTTCATAAAAATCTTACCGAACAGCGTGGAACTACTTAGAATACAAATATAAATTGTTGTTTGGTTTTTTTGCCCCCAATCCAAGTCTTGTACAGAACACAGGCATAACTGAAACAGCCCAGGCACAGAGCCAGGGATCAGCTTCTAAGAGCACCTCAATACATTACCTGGATAGGCACACTGCAGTATAGCTACTGATTTACCCCCTGGTGCAGCACAGAGATCCAAAACGTCTTCCCCATCTTTCACTTCTAACGCCAGCACTGGCAACAGCGAAGCAGCATTCAGGAGATAATACTCTTTCAGTTCACCAGCCCGGTGCTTTTGTGCAGGGAATCTCCCAGGAGTTTTCCTGATGTAACACTTCAACAATGCCGGAAGATAGGGCAAAGGTCCTTGAAAGGCAGGGTGATACCCCTTCACACGCAAGGTGTTCTCCAGTTCAGCGGATTGGCTGAACTTGTTAAGCAGGATGGCATACTGCCAGCAAAATGGGTATGTGAGGACATCTCTAGATTGAAAAAAAAAAAAAAAAAAAAAAAGGAAAAACTATTGAATAACTTAGCAAATAAAATGAGCTTTCCAAAGTGTAGGAAGCCTTTTCTTACGTACGGGTAACAACCTCACCATTGGATGACTCTGGTACAACCAAAAAGAAATCATTTTGGTTAGATACGATTAACAAAAGTATGCAGGAAAATACTTTTAATAGGAAATCAAGCCACAATTTTCTCTAATTATTGCATTTAAAACACTAACTTCTTCTGAAACAAAATGTTCTCTATTTTCCCTAATTATTTAACAAATGACTGTAGAAGTTACAAATTATGAAGCATAATGGTCTTTCTGACTATAAAATCCTTCCCTAGGGAAAAAGAACAACTGTAATATTGGTTGTAATTATCACAACATAAAGAATCACATTGGCTCTGCAATGGTTATTCCAGCCAACACCATAAAATGCAGTTTTTAAAACAAAATTTAGAAAGAACACTTGTATGTTCTGCCAAACACTGAGCCAGAAAAACTTAAACCAATAAGATATTCCTGGAAGATAGTAAAAAAGCAGTGCTTATATGGAAGGAACACACTTGTTCGTGTTTCAGTTCACTTTTTCAGACCTTTCTTACATGGATTTCCTCCATTTTCTCTTTAAACTTCTCAGTATTTTTTCACTTAGCCTCAAAAAGTACTCCTCAGGAATATTCACTGCCTAAAAGAGAAATATGCATTAATCCAACCTAAAAGAGTTTTTAAGTTAATTCACTTAAACTAATGCTACACATCTATGCTTTTTTTTTTTCTTTTTAACAATGGAGACACTTATTTTAAACTACTTTTTAATCCAAACAGGCTAAACCAAAGAGGTCACTCAGAGGAATCATGTGGCTTATAAGACTCTGATCACGTAAGATGCTTTTCCCTTCAAAGTAACACAGCACTGATCATGGGAGTGCGCCTCATGCACTTTAGGTCAAAGTCAGCTGATTTTGTTCAAATTCCTGTTGAAAAATATATAAGCTAAGCAGTGAACTTCTCCAGAAGGGCTCTTCTGCTGGCTTTCCCATGAGCGACAACCATCAGCTAGCAAGGAAGGGAAGGTGGCTTCTCTCAATACCACAGCCAGTTCTTTAGCAGCTGGGTAATCAAGGCCCAAATTAAGTGATAGCCTTTTCTGTACATGTTGCTAATACTCAATTTCTTCTAATGAAAGAAATCAGGGGATGTACTTCTCTCCTAACATCTTTGTCCCAGCCTCTCAAGATACAATAAAGCTGTAGGAAGAAAAAAACCCTAACAGCAGCTGTTAAGTATAAAGGGATGCTTTTTGGGCCACATTTTTACAAAACAGTCAACAAAGACATAAGATGGCAGTCCTCTTGCAGCGCATATGCATACAGAAGAACTAAAACTTCATCATGTCCAAAATAGTCAAGTCAATGAAAAAAGTAAGAAATTTCAAGTTTTAGTCTAGTTACTTAACACTTTTACGCTAGTTCTACACTGAAAATAAACTGAAGCAGTTGTTACAGTCCATGACTCTTTTCAAAGTTATTTTATGAAGCACTTAAAAAATAGCAGAACCTCTCCTCTGCCCCTCCCAGCTCCCCAAAACAGACCTGACACTGGTCCATGTATCTCCCAGTTCCGTTGTGTACTGCTTCTCAAAATGATCCAGAACAACTTGACAAATCTGCTTTTGAAGCTTCCCTTTTGTTTTATTTGCCAGCTTCAGAAAGAAGAGAAAAAAAGAAAAGCAGTAAAAACAAACAAATGAAACCTTCCCTAGCTCTCACTAGAATTATTAAAAGAATATTTTATCAATTTAAATCAACTTAGTATCAGTGATACTAGGATGCTCAAACATCAAGGTAACATCACACATGGAATCAAGACGTAACAGAAATTTCAGAGAACAAACTAGGTAAGCTAGCGTACTCTCTCCATCCCTACCTGTGGTCATTCAAAGCTTGCTGATACTCCTCCATATCCACTATACTAATAATACAGTGGTTCCTGAAACTCTAATATACCAGGAGCAAAATACGTGAGGCGTGATTATGATCCTGCACTACTATCACCTCTGCCAAGATGTACCCATGCGCTTAAGTAAAAGAAAGATATCAATATGAACCACTGTGGAAGTCAGCTGGAGTTGAGCCACAAAGCACCGCAATAACTAATTTACTCCAGGAAAAAGGAAACAAAACAAAAAATCGGCTATGCTTTTGGTTCTTTTTTTACCCTACGAAAATTTTGGTTTTTATTTGGGGAGGGGAAGAACTTTTACTTTCTCCCGAGGGCAAGCACTAAATTTTGCTGGACCGCCCCCCTCCAACCACCCCACCACCCGTCCTCCTGCCTCCCCTTCCCGCCAGTCCCCGCTCCCCTCTCCTCAGCAACGCCCGACAGGCGGCGGAGCCCGAGGGCACTGCCGGNGGGGCCACTGCCGGGCTCCCGCCGCCTCGCCACCAAACGCCGCGGGGCGGCGGCGGCTCCGCGCTCTCCCTCTCCAAAGCGAAGCGGCTCCCGCGCAGGAGGGCTGCGCGACCCCACGGCGGGGCACGGCGGGACGCACCGGGGCGGCGGCGCCGAGCGCCGGACGGGCTTCGAGGGGCTTTCGGTACACGGTGCGGACGTCAAAGACGAGCGGGGTGTGGGTGTGTGTGGGTGTGTGTGTTACAAACGGCGTCTCACCGTTGCGGAGCAGGACCCCGGCGCTGCTCACGGGACCCTACCGAGCTCTTCCTGCAGCTACCGGCGCCCCCGGAGCGATAAAACACCCCAAACCGCCATGGCCGCCGTTTCAAACCGAGAAGCTCCGCTCTCCCC
>VYZV01008282.1:16643-30363 GCA_013401275.1 Pandion haliaetus | reverse complement strand
CTCAGAAGCCTGTTGCTTCTACTGTCTTCAGCTGGAGAAGCTTCTGTTCACCACCACAGGAAAACCAGACTGTTTTGAAATGTTCATTTGCTCTGCACCACCAGCAGATGGCACACAGATAAACTCTAACGAAAGAACGACTGTGTCCTTTACAATTAAACTGTATCAGGCTCGGGGCGGTGTGTGTGTGTGTGTGTGTGTGATTTGGGTTGTTTTGTTGTTTGTTTCTTCGATTGATTTTGGTTTCTTGGTGGTCTTCTTTTTTACCGCGGGAGGCTGTACTCTCCTCCAGTCTCCTCTGCCTCTCCAGGAGATAAACCAGGACTGGGCAGCAACTGGAGCCTCGTTTAATCAACTTACAAACGCGATCCTCATCCCGGGGCCCGCTCGAGGTGCTGCTGCCATCCACGCCACCACCGTCAGACCTCTGCTGACTGCTTTTCACCAGCCCTTCGCTCCTTGCTGGTCCAGGCTTATGCGGACTTTGCAACTGCTATGCAGCTGCTCAAGAACCTCCTCCAAACCACACAGGAGATCAGCTCTAGCTTAACCTGCTGCTACTGCAAAAAAACCCAGATGGATAGAAACTTGAGAATTATTCACACAAATGGCTTACACACAGTTTTCAGGTAACCCATTCTCTGGGAACAGTAACCAGGAGACCCACCAGACACCAGTTCGCCAGCTGAAACTAGTTGAGAGGCAGCCGACACACTCGGGCAGTTCCTCTTCTGATCGCTGCATCTGAACAGAACGGCGGAGACCTGCAAAATCCTGTGAGAAAGGGCGTCTTGCTCTGGTGGCCACCTCCTCCTGCGGCCTGGCAAAACAAAGTCACCATATACCCTCCCTCTCTCAAAAGCTCTCTTGTCCATCGGCATTTGCCGACTCCTTCGGTAAGAGCAACCCCTGTGGAAAGAGCAAGTTTGTTTAACAGTAGTTTCGATTAAAGTCTGCCCACGCAGCTTCTGCGCGCTGAAACCGGCCTCTGAAATCCAGACTGGAAAGGGGTGCAAAGGTAAAGGCAAGAGTGCTGTCATACAGATAAATATTTGAGTTTTGGGCACTGACTAATGAAGACTAAGAACATTTATGCAAACCTCATGCAAATCACTATCAAACTTGAAATCTTATGTAAAATGTTTCAGTCAGGATCCTGACAAAGAGCCATTAGGCAAAGTGGAGACCTCCTATATATCAAATATGAAAGGAAACCAGAAAGGCTTTTTGATAAATGAGTTGTACCAACAGATACAGAACAAAACTGGTACAAAGAGTACAGTTCTCTGCAGCTGCAATTCTGCCAACACCAGTAACATAGAAGAAAATACGTACAATAATTGAATTTTACTGCACCAATAAAACAAAGAAGTATACTGGATGAGTCACTTTCCCCTAAATCTAGGGCTATATTCCACTTGTAAATGGTGCTGTCAGTGTTGCTTAATGTGTCTGAAACCAGTAAAATTTGCAACACACCAGAAGCAAAGAAAGGACTTCAGTTAAACAGTTTGTTCACTAGCAACACCACCATCACAGACGAATGGCAACAAAACAGTAAACAGGCAAGTGCAGCCTGTATCTCTCTCGTGCTGCTGAAGAGATGAATTGACTCTAGGGGGGATTAACTTCAGCACATTTTGAAAGGTTTTACTGTTCTTAATAAAAAGCAATCCAAAACTATGCCATTTCTGTCACCTAAGCAACTATGCTTGCCATCGTAAGTGACCATGTGCATGCCTGGATGCCCTGTTAAACCACAAACCACAAGCTGTATCTCATTTCTGCAAAATCCTTTGTATCTCCGCAACTCCACTATAACCTCAGTCCACAATTCTCTAAAGCTAACACATTTCCTTTAAACCAAAGTTACCTTATTTCAAACTTGTGTCCTCTAAGCATGTCCTTGCATTCAGGAAAGCAAAGGAAGAGGACACATTGTCCCCTGATACTTTCAGAGAGTGGAGGACGGATGAAGTGTCTTAAAATTAGCAAGTCAATATTCAGAAATACCACCACCAGCACATCAACATCCTCCAAGCCTAGCGAACAGAAAACACAGGCCATTACTGTGACTTTCACTGTTCAGTTTCAGATGTCCACAGCTTCCTGGAGCAAGCACAAATTGAGTCTTCACCATTATTACACAGTAATTTAGAAATACACAAGCAGAAAATATTCTCGTTTGTTATATTAAGACAGACTTAGTAAATGCTTGCTAGGTTTTATGGAGATCGAAGTCATAGACGACGGCATGACTTTCAGGTTCAAAAATACGTAGATTATAAGATCATGTAAATTAATACGATTGGGATGTAGTAGTCTTTGGGAAACTTTTTTAAGACTATTTTTTTGCATGATAAATTTTAGGACACTGCTTTTTGCAGTAGCATATGCAAACACGGTGGGAAGACTAAGCATCAATTTGAGGTCTGCAAAATCTGCTACCTTCTGAAGAAAGTTTTTATGTGTATGTATACACTTCAAAATCCCGAGTCTCCTATTCTACTTCAGCCCTTCAGTCTATTACCTAGTTGCTTATCAGTGAATCATTATTTCAGTAGCATGGCTAGCTTATTCAGGCTCACCTTCATATTCACTGCGGAGTATACATAATAGATTGCTAATCATTCCATGGTCCACTTTCCTAAAATCTTCTAGAAAGCACAGATTTTGTTACCATGGAGCAGTTGACACAGCAATCCTAAGTAAAGAAAATACAGCTTATGTGAACNAAAAAAAAAAAAAAAAAAAAAAAGCCAAACCACCCCCAAAACCCCTCACAAAACCAACCGAACAAGAAAAAGATTCTTCTGTCCCAAGATGTCTCAAATTGCACTTACTTTTAAAATATAGTCCCTCCCTCCATTTACAGATGCATCTATTGAAACACTGTGGGGTACGTTCTGTTCAAAATAGTTAAGTACTTTAAGTTGAATGAATTCCAGAAGTTAGGAAGCTAACAGACAGTATGTCAAAGTTGGTGGGTAGCATCCTGAAGTTACAGTTCTAAGCTCTCAACTAAAACACTAGAATATCTTAGTGGAAAAAATACCATTTGAATGTTATTTAAAGAAAAAAAAAACAACCCCAAACCCATGCTGCTTGCTTTGTAACTGTCCATCAATCTTTTCTAATGTGGCATCATTATATCCAAAAATAACTGTTCTCAGGAAATATGCTGGTTTCTACTGGAGAAGAAAATTGTCACGAGACCACTCCTGGCAACCTTATTTTAAAAGTAATCTAAAATCCATATTTAAGTGACAGATGGGCCTCCAGGGGATAGAGTTGTGGTTCTTTGAGTTTCGAGGAAAGGATAATCACCACAGCCTTTATAAAGCTCATAAAGGAATTCACAGCCCAGAAGGTGTGAGAGAACATGGCCTCAAAGCCTGTTGCTCAGGGGCTTCTGCGGCCCCACTGACAGCCAGTGGGCTGATGGATGTGCTCGGGGATTGCCAGTTGCACTTGCCAAGCAGGGCTCTCTGCGGGTGCCTTGCTGCTTCCATCTTGATCCTCATAAACAGGGCTCACAAGAGGGCCATTAGGAAGCCGGCGTCAGCTGTCTGTTGTAGGTAATTCTTTTAAAGCTTTCCAATTCGCCATCAGGACTGTGGAATTTAAATAGAAATCTCACAAGATTATCAAATAGCTTCCTTTAAAATCACAGTGCTTTTGTCTCACCTCAGTATGAATGCCCTTCACTGTGCATTAGTTACATGGAGAGACCAAGTCACAGACGTGACACTAAATCGAAGGGATATCAAATATACCTACTTTTAATAATACAATTATAGTTACTATTTTCTATTTAAACCCTTTAAATCTCTGAGTGAGGTCCTTCTGTGGATTCTAGGTCTTGGCTAAAAAGGAAAACAACAATAAGAATGACTTATTTTGAAGCACTGATTACCTTTTACACTAAATTCAGCTCATGAAAATGACTATTCCTTATCTTAGAAGATACATTTAACTTACCTTTAAAATATTTTGTCTAAAATGTATTTAAAATGTTGCACATAGATAATGCAAAATGTTCTGCTTAGGTAGCACATTTCTGTGTTCTTACCACTCATGTATTTAAGTACAAATACTTTGAGCTGAATGCAATTTTGTATTTTGAAAGTGATGTTATTGACAATGAAAAGCATCAGAACCTGATGAGATCTTCTAATTTGTGCAATAATTATTTCCTCTCAACTTACAACTGTGCAATTTATAACCTGTCAAATAAGTGCACTATCAAAGCACTTTTATGTATATATGTATACATAACTTACTGCCAATCTATCAATATAGTCCAAATTTGACCACGTTGCAGTTATAAAAATATGCAAAGATTCTGTCTATAAGGTGTCTGTTTTGTACATTTTAGCAATGTAAATGAGACTTGCAGCCATTAAACATTTGTGACTACACTTGCTTCCAAAAAATTGTAAATTTACAGTAATATGGGAAACACGTTGATGCTGTGCATTAGTTTTATTCTATACATAAATGTCACCTTGAGCAAACAAAAAGTCAAGGTAGTATAAATTACTGAAAAAACCTACTGTAGTAAATAATTATAGAGCATATTAATAAACAAAACTGTATTAAACATTTTTGAGTACTTTGGTCACATATTGGTAAAATTTATTTTAAAAGCAGAAACAAAACTGATACATGTGTCCACACACACAACACGCATAACACACATTTCACATGTAAGTATCAACATCTTACATTTCAGTTTCTCAAATTTTGTTACTGCAGCAGTATATAGCTTTATTTTTAATAAAGACTTCCATTAATTTATCTAAAATAAATGTTAAAATAAAAGGGTAATACTTTTCTAGAAACTGAAGCTGTAAAAAAATAAGTCTGTGAAAGTACAGCCTTTAAGCTGAAAAATTTAAGTGGTAACAGAGCTAAAGATAATAAGACTGAGATTGCACACAAACTTTTATGCAACCCCCCTCCACTTAATATTGTGTTTGTCTGAAGTGAAAATGACAAAATCCTGAGAATAATCAAAAACTGAACCATGTTTACACTATTAGAATACAAGAAAAGTATTCTCATGCTCACAGTCACATAGAAATTGTTTCATCCTTACACTAAACTAGCAAACCTGGAATATTCCTCTCCACCCATTCCAAGTTTAACATTCATAAGAGATTCCCCCCCCCCCCCCGCCCCCACTCAAAAATACTCTTTAAAAATCTTAATTAATAATTTAATTTTGATTAATGTGGTAGATGTTTATTTGTGCAACTCACTGCCGTAAGTGGTTTATGGCAAAGGTTTCTAATGTCAAAGTGCTGAATATATACATTGCATTGTTTTAACATCTACTAGTATCATTTGGTAATAACATGTTATGGAAGACTGAGAGTGTAATAGAAAATAATCAAGTACTGCTACTTCAAAAAACCTTTGAACGGGGGTTTCATCCTTGCTGTAACTTGAGTGGCATAATGATATACCTTTACACAATATATCAATGGTGGTCTCCAACGTAAGACGAAAAAACATTTAAATAGGACTATAACCGATTGCAGCCGTTGTTGTTTTTGTATCACTTGCATGTGATTTTTTTTAATGTAAAATTAACACATTACATGGAAGCATTATATAAGTCCTTAAAAAACTGTGGTTTCTTTAGTTTTCAAGATGGTATTTTAGTATTATTGAGATTAAAAACTGCTGGAGCTTATCTGCATACTGGTTGATTCAGTTTTCCATTAAAATTGACGACTGAATTAGTGCAAAACTTTTACTATGTGCCATTTTCTTGTATGTTGTAGTAGACAATACAATATTCAGCTCTATTTGTTCAACTGAATTTATTACCTATGCCGAACTCAGTTAACAAAACAAAGAAAACAACACGTAAGAAAACATTCAGACAATCAAATAGCATTAATTTTGTATTAAATGTCTTTAACTTTCCTTTCTACCTCCTCCCCCCCTTCGGGTTGTCAGAAATATGAAATAGGCGTCTGGTAATGTAACCCCTAATAAGAGGTACTGCTACTGTAAGAGAAATGTAAGAGTCAAACACACTCTATTTGTATGTATTTGACTATCAGTTTTCTAATACTTTTTAAGTATTTTATTGGTAGTAGGTATGCATTTCCACTCAAACTTTCAAATAATTTTATAAAAGTTAGAAAAATATACTCAATATTTGTTGCATAACCTTCCTCTAGTCACCCTATCATACATGAATCTTACAAAATGCTTTAGAATTATTTATTAGCTGCAAAAATACCAACCCCTGTGCAGCACGTGGAAAAAGGTCTTGGTGAGAACGTAGAATCCCGTATTATGTGATCTTGAAGGTATTTTTCTTCAGGTTTACAGCTATGTATTTTCACAAGCAAACCCAATAAATACTCAATACCATGTTCACATGAGCATCCATCGACACATAGACCTTCCTCGATTTCATGCTAAATCCTGGAGAAGAGCTGGTGATGTGAAAAGTAAATGACAAAGTCTGATCAACTAAGTACAACAGAATGAACTCCATGTTTAACTGTCAACAAGTTATTTTGCAACAAGCTGATAGAGGGTAATTTTAAAAATTTTTCTTCAAGGGCAAAAAGCGTTTCTGATAAAATTTTTTGATTTGGTTTTTTAAATGCTATTTGTGATCCAGTTAAGCAATGACATCATGGGTATCACCGTTGGGTCTTTGGCGTATAGTCAGCGGGGGCAGAGGCTTTCCATAGAAATCTGTATAAGAAATGCCAGAGAAGAAAACCACATTAATCTGTCATTTACCATCTCCTTTGCTTAAAGGATTTTTAAATAAGGTAAATTCTTGCTTCCTTAATGAAAGCTAGGTAGCCTATAAGTTTAGAGCTAATTCCTACAAGCAACTTTCAGACAGTGCTAATCAGTGTCTGGAGGTGTACTGGCCAAAACAGGGTTTAATTAAGTTTTTTCATACACGCATCAGCATTTGCAAGATTAAACCCAAAGGTGATCTGTAAACATCCCTAAAAATAGGAAATGAGACATCCAAAGTGGACAAATAACCAATGAAAAAATGAAGTATCAAAATTTCAATGTTGCTGTAGGCAAGTCTGCATTGCAATAAAGTTTGCTATGCAGCATCCAAAAGTTTGGGACCATTTAGGCACGGCATCTATCTTGAAAGCCATACTAACTTCCTGAAGGAACCACATTAAGACTTTTATCTAAAAAGCGCAACACTTCCTTTTGGCAATAAAGTAGTTTAAAGTAGTAAAATTGTTCAAGACAAAATTAAGTACACCAGCAGAGAACAACAAGTATTCTCAAACATTTGTAATTGATATAAAAGAAAAAAAACCATGCAGAGTGGTACATGCAAAGAATTTCACAAGCAAAATAATGTCATGAAAGATGGTAAGGGGAAACAGGTAGAAATCAAGAAAAAATAAAAGCAGCTTTTTGAAGCATTTTCGTTTATACAGACAACATCCTCCCCAACAAAGCCTTGATAGCCTGCCAACACAACATTCAGCTTTAATCATAATTGTCCAAGAAAAATGTATTCCACTTGTTCTATATATGCAACAACTTGTGTTAAAATTACATTCCTGAGCTAAAATTAATAAAAGCAAGCAAGCTGGATTACATTAAGAATATGTGTACCTGCCTGTAGGATCAAGGTTTTAGTTATCCTCACATTTAATTAGTAACATAATAACACTTTTATATTATTGTTGTAAATATTTTGATTTTAATACAGCTAATTCAGTGTTACAGCAGCATGTGAAAAGCAACAAAACTGTGACAAATTATTATAGGGTAAATGAAAACCTGTACAATGGATATTTTTATTAGTTTCTTGAGGTCTGGCAGATGACTTCAGGATTGGCAGACAATTTTACTTCCTATATATAATGAGAGAGATTTATCATTCTTGCAGATGTGTCCTCCAGTGACAATAAATAGACACTCATTACCTAGCATTGTGCTAGAATTATTAACATAACTGGAAAAATTGCAGGTTTTAGTAAAAATTAGTGTATAATTAAAGATTTATATAATTGACTCTACTGCCTGTTAACTCTGCCTAAATATCCAACATAATGTTCTCTGCTAAGAATGGAACAAAAAGGACTCAATATATAACTAAATAGCTTGGTCACCAACATTTAAATTTTTCAGTTTGAACATTAAATCATGAAGACAGATTTATGTCTCTGAGAACACCTAGCATTAAAAACCAGACCTTTGGAGGTTGTTTCAACCTCACAATACACTAATTTTATATATTTCAGCAGCAAGGTCTACCACATATCTGTGACACTTCCAAAAAAATCATTTTTAAGACAAAAACAAAGGAATAACTGCTATCCTAACTGACAAGGACCTGTAGTAGAATGCACGGGAATACTGAGAAACACCTGTTCCTGTTTTTCCAGGGACTGGCACAAATGAACACTACAAAAAAAGTCATATCTGTTTTGAATCTTTAAGGGGATTGACTTAGAATGAGGAGCTATCAAATGTTTCATTGATACACTCTTGGACATAGGCTTTGAGAGTACTCCTGAAAATAACCTCTATGTATAACCAGGCACCTTAAACTTTTAAAAGCAGACTGTTAAATACTTGTTTCTTTCCTTGCTCTTACAGACACTAACAATTGAGTACTGTGTTCAGTTTTGGGCCCCTCGCTACAGGAAAGACATTGAGGTGCTGGAACGTGTCCAGAGAAGGGCAACGAAGCTGGTGAGGGGCCTGGAGCACAAGTCTGATGAGGAGCAGCTGAGGGAACTGGGGTTGTTTAGCCTGGAGAAAAGGAGCCTGAGGGGGGAGACCTTATCGCTCTCTACAACTGCCTGAAAGGAGGTTGTTGTAGTGAGGCGGGTGCTGGTCTCTTCTATCAAGTAACTAGTGATAGGCCGAGAGGAAATGGCCTCAAGTTGTGCCAGGGGAGGTTTAGATTGGATATTAGGAAAAATGTCTTTACTGCAAGGGTCGTCAGACATTGGAACAGGCTGCCCAGGGAAGTGGTGGAGTCACCATCCCTGGAGGTAATTCAAAAAGCATGTAGACGAGGCACTTCAGGACATGGTTTAGTTGGCATGGTTGATGGTTGGACTCGATGATCTTAAAGGTCTTTTCCAACCTAAATAATTCTATGACTCTAATTTTACCTGGCGTCCTGACAAAAGCATCTCCTGGGCATCCTACTGGAATTGAGGTTTTTCAGTCTGGTCTACATGAAGGTAGGTGCTGATTTGCCCCATATGCAAAGCCTTTTCAGCCACTTGGCCAATAACAGTTTGTCAAAACAAATTGTTCAACAGAATGCAGTATTGCTATAGAAAACAGTGCACTTCAGAGAATCCAAAAAAACCTACAGATAAGAAAGCCTTAGTAAAGTCCCAGCTAAAGGAAATGAAAAAAAAAAAAACCCAACCCAAAAGAAAACCCCACAAAATTTTAAGCTTTCACTGCAAATTGTACCTTCAAGGCATTTATCTCAATTAATCATGAAACCAATACGGAAACCAAGCCTTTTTATTTCACAAAGGTTTAATGCCTGAAAAACTTTTAAAACCACCTTTGCAGTGAATTTTGGGCTAAGCTGGGGGGTGAAAAAAAAATCAAACCGGATTTATTTTTCTGCTGAAGGGACAGTCAAAAAGAAGTTGGTTTTCAGAAAGACACAATTCAGGGAATATTCTAAAAAATGGATCAAAGTTAGGCTCCACTGGTCTTAGGAAAACTCGAGTGAGTTTCTAAGCAGGAGCAGGTTCTCCATCTGCAAAATACGTAAAAACTCATTGAAAAACAGTGTTGCATGACAGAAAAAGGGCAAGGACAGACGGCAAGCTAAAATCGGTGCAAGATGAACTTGGTAGTGTTAGGTTTATGGTTGAGCTGAATGATTTTAAGGGTCCTTTCCAACCTAAATGATTCTATGGCTCTCAAATGGTCTGAGTAAAAAACGAACTGCTTTAAGCAAAGTAAGTAAAAGTTTGACAACGCTGGACCATGAGTTTGAAGAGCTTTTTTCATTTACAAATAGTGCTTTCCTGATAGATGTTTTATTGCTTTCTCAGGATTTTCTGTATCTGTGTGAATCGTGTGAGTGTCTCAAAATTCCTTAAAAAACCAAGTCTCAGCAAAGAGGCTATGTCTTGAATTCAGCTGCAAACTTCTCAGCACTCCAAGTTTCCCCTGATCTCAATGGTTTCACCTCTGGTCAAGAGATCGTTCCCCTAATAACATCTCTTCCATTGTTAGATTCCAAAATACTTTCATTATTATCCTTATTTTACAAATGGACTAAATTAACACAGATCTCAGGTTACTAACTTACACATCTGTGCATAGGGAACCTAGCTTAACCATTTTTTTTTCCTCTTTGTCCCACCCATGCTCTTGCTACAAAATGCAATACCTCCCTTAGGCACAGATAAAAATTGAGTACCACCTCTTCCCTTTCTTCCCCTCCCTACCTCTTCATCTGGCTTTTCTTTCTTGCCGCATTCTCTCTATATGCCTTTAAAAAAGAAGAGCAAGATGGGTTTATGATTAAGACTACAAATTACATTTTATGCCCATGAATTACGTTCCTGTAAAGAATAAATATCTAGGATTTTGAGATTTTAATTCCCCTTCAGGCGTCTTTTGATTCTTTGGCAGAGAAGCTTCATGTTCTGTTGCTTCAGAACTTCAGCAGGTATGTCCACATGGTGCTGTACTACATGATAGTAGTACAATCAGTTCAAGTCAGGGTTAAACTCAAGGATCACTACAGCCACACTGAGCTCCATTCTCTACAAGTTCCTCAATTAATGTTCTCTTTGTTCAATTTGTATAAGTGTTGCCATTGCTTTAGTTTGGTTATTATCCTCTCATATTACTCCAGATGTCTCCAAATTCACTTCGCTTTTCAAAATTGAAAAAATAAAAATGTAAGAAAAATGAAGAAATGATAATCTAAAACTGAGAAAAACCTGCAATATGAACATATGAAAAACATGAAAACCTTCCATGGTCTTCCAAAGGTAGAAAATAGTCATTATTGAAGAGAGAAATCAAGAATCTGCCTACTACACCTTGACATTTCCAGTTATTAAACTTATTTTTCCTATCAGTTTGTGAACTTGCAGGGACACGGGCTCTTCAGGTAAAGCAGCAGATCCCAAGCTTTATCACTGACACCTCTCCGTGCAGACCAATAACCTAGTTTTCAGTTGGAAGTCTCACTACTTCTGCAATCAAATTTATGTTGAAGCTTTTCATCATAGCTAGGATTGCAGTCCCTCATTTGGAGTTGCTAACATAATGCACTTAATTCAGAGGTGCCCACATGTCTTTAGCTTTCCTTCTCACAAGAACACACACCCAAATCAACAACGAGTCTTACAGACGATGCTTTTAAAACCATATGGAAACAGTAGCAGTGGGTAGACTATCTCAAGAGGCAATACAAGGAGTCAGCTTACACACAGCAAGTTCATCTGGACGTGGGCTACGGTTCACAGATCTACAGAAATAGCTGGGGCCCATTTGAGTTCAGTATTGTGAAACAATTACCACTTCCAGATCAGATTGTAAGATCAGTGTGGAAACAAACAGGCAGCTTAGTGCAGAACCAGCCTGGATGTGGAGGAGCCACTATGGATGGCAAATTAATAAGCCCTGATGGATCTCTGCAGTCCTGCTTAGGTCTTTCTGCAGCACCCTCTCTGCTGAGTACCTCAGACTTCTTCCAGTATCCAAGTAACACAACTCCTGTCCCCACTGCATCAGATAATGATGAACTGTCTACATATGGTCAATGGAAATATACTTTGAAATTTTAATTTTTAATGCAATGTGTGTTTGGACTCTTAAAGTAACTGGTCCCATTACTTTTTGCTATATGGCACTTCATAATATTTAGGTGCATGCTGCTGGGCAAGTAACTTCAGAACCTTAATAGCTTCTGATATCCTGTGCCACTTTAAACTTTATAAGGGAATCTGAGAGAACTTATTCTTTTTGGTAAAAAAAGAAGTAAGACTTAAAAAAAATCAAAAAGATGCTTTCTACTATGCAAAAGTGTTAGCTTTTGGCCAATGAAAATCGGCATTAAGAAATTAAAAAAAGATGAAGAATTAAATGAATGTAGAAGTGAATGGACAATGGAGAATGCTTTATAGAAGTACAAACCCCAAAATATTTTCAATTACCAGCATGATGTGTTTCACCAAGAGGCTCAAGTTTTCGAAGTCTATTAAGTTTGGGAGTTCCCCAGCCAACTAAAGGAAAACAAAGACAGTCAAAACATGCCACGACTGCACTTGATTCTGATGAAATGTATGGAAGCCAGTTCTTTTGGGGAGAAATCAAAGCATTTAGAAATGTCGAAACTATGTAATATATTGTACATATAGTGAATAATGATGAAATACTTTAAAAATAAATTGATTTACCCCTAAAAACATTGATATTTTTAATCATTTTTTCATTAGTGAATAGTCAAGTTTCTGACTTTTTTTTGTGAAAATAACAACATCTTTCCCCACGGAATAGATCAAATCAATACTGCTGAAAGTTAGTACCATGCAGTGGGGAACTGCATTAAATATTTCCTAGAGAGTAAGGTTTGTTACCGTATCTCTGTATGATTCCAGTCTCAACATTCACAAGTGAATATTTTAAAGAATTATTAACCACAAATTAAGACATCGATTATTGTTTGTTAGTACACTTACCTGGTGGAAGAGCTGGTGGTGGTGTAGGATTTTGGGGAACAGTGTCCTCTTCATTAACAGGTTCTACTCTGTGGCCCCTTTTTAATTTTGGTTTTTTACTTTTTTTCTTACTGTTATCTATATCAAACAGAAAGAAAGCATTACATATCCTACAGTTATATTCAGAGAATATCTTAGATCATCTAATACAGCTGTTGGGGTGAGATACATCAGCATTTTCAGGACAAATTTATACACAAAATTATGTGAAATGTAAAATTCACACAACATTTTCCTATAGAAAATAAACTGTAAGCATAAAATACATGTAAACTCTACGTTTTAATAAAGAAATTCAACTTTAGCTTGGTACTGATGGAAAGTGGACCACATATTTGGTTATGATAAAAAATGAACCTAGTTTCAGCTACAGTATCAGTCACACCAATAAACATGCACTTTTTCGAAGCAGATTTTCCAATACAATAATCTACTGGTGCATTTTTATGTTTTCAACAGATTAAATTGACATGTGGTATCATGAAAAATAATACAGAGAAAAAAAAACTATGTGAAAAATAATGTTAAATGACACATTAAAAGGAAGCAGTTTTACCTGAGTCAAGGCATTCTGTGAGTTGCTGTTCATTCTCTTCTTCATGCTGCAAAAGCTGTGTAGTTGTAGAATTGCACGTTTCTAGTCTACTATCATTTGCGTTTTGGCTACTGCTACTTGATAAGTGCTGGGCATCCATTTGTTCCTGTTCTGTTTGCGATTTAGGGACAATCATAGCCTTTTCAGTCTCCAACCTTTGCCGCTTCTTTTCCTTTTCAATTTGTTTTTCATTCTAACAAAAAGTAAAAGATTTTTTCTTTTTTTTTTACAAATTCGAATGCTGTATACTGACTAATAAGACAGGAAAGTTATCTGAAATATCAAAACATTCCTAAAATATTTTTCTGTCCCACATCTAGCATAGAAAGTATTTTCAAATAGGTGAAGAAATTAAATTTCCAATATCCTGTCCAGAGGCAAA
>VYZV01008281.1:18788-33021 GCA_013401275.1 Pandion haliaetus | reverse complement strand
AAAAAAAAAAAAAAAAAAAATTAAATGTAACATACCTGCAGTATAGCTTCTAGTGTTACATTTTGCTTGAAAAGAAAAAAGAAGTATTAGTAATTTTGTTGCTAAATTCTTTTCTTTTAAAAGATTTAATACAAACTAATTNAACATCAGAATCTTCTAAACTTTCTTCTTGGGGAACATTTCTTTTTTTCAAAAGATGTTCATCTCTTTTGTTCTGTAAAGGAATGACAAAAAATAAAGACACTTAATACTTATTATACAAGGTGACGATATAATGGCCCCTTTCAAAATAAAAGTTTAGATAAGATTGCTTTTTTTTAAAGGCATTTGTAACTGAAAATCGAATTTGCAGTATTTCAGCTGTAAGAAACTAGCAGCTTGATAATCACAGACAGAACTATGATAATCCATGACATTTGAATGAATTGAAACCTACAGTTTGGGGATCAGTTTTCTAGCAGACATTTACAATACACGTAGATCTGCACGACATCAAGATTTAGCCACACATAACATTATTTTCCAGCATAAGATTAGTTTTCAGCTAAACATACTTCAAAGTTCCCTGGTTACATGTATTTGCATCTTGTGTGTAAAGTAGCATGCTCTATGTACACTGACACCTGGAGTATTTCCCACTGACACTGTTAGCCTCGTTTCTGACTTAAAGCAAAGCACCCTCCATCCTTAGCTCCTTTAAGGAATTACTGAAGAAAAAATTACCTTTTCAGTGGTAAAGTACCTATTTAACATTTCTACTTTGCTTGATTAGAATATTTGAACAACTAAAGCCCTAATTTAAAAAGAAAGAAATCAAATAATCAACTGTAACTGTACCCAAATGCACTTTTTTACAAATTTAAAATGTATTAAAAGTATTATTCCAAAAGTACAAAGCAGTCTTTTCTAAATTTTAGACCTTATCTTTTGTTTGGCATGTCTAGAGGTACAATCAAAGATAGAAAGGGCAATGGAAGATAACAATGCAGCATATGTATCTGAACACCTTTTTGTGGTTTGTTTTTTTAATAAATGCATTAAGATTTCAATCTGTAATGAAGCAAAACACTGAAAAGGTATAACAAACAGCTATAACACCTAAAACAAATCTATTATACTAGCAAGGAAATGCAGGCTTTTCAGTCTCCAAACAATTACCTGATAACCAAACAGTACTGACTATAGAGATTGTATTATATCATGCCTTGCTTGTAATGTATGAAAAAGCCTCTAAACAGAGCCATGTTTTGAAGGAGTCCCCAGTATTTTATTTTATCATGTTAGAAAAGACAGAGACCCAAAATTTCTGGGACTTGCTTACTTTTTAGACGTTTCTAAAAGAATTTAAAACAATTTTTCCAGCTTCAGTTTGAAAAGCTCCCAAGCAATGTATTAAGACTTTTTTCAGATAAGGGAATGCTAAAACAATAAACAAGCACCAGAATTAAATAACCCTTTAATGCAGAAGACAACATTCCACAAACTTAGCACAGTTTAATTTTTGTCAAGTCTGAGTACAGAAGCTAAATCCTCAAAGAGTGCACAAGATCACCTAGCTTAGCTATGGCAGCCTCTCCAGAGCTGTACAGTAAAGGCAGCATGCTCCGAGCACATCCACACAGACAAGCACTAAAGGTATTTTGTTGTCAAGTGGTTTTGGAGAGAAGGAAGATGGAAATGAGCAGGCAGTTAAATGCTGAGAAAATACTGTTATGCAGACAAACTGTATCATGCAGGTACACATTGACAGCTGCATCCATCATAAAGACCTATAACGTATTTCTCTTATTTTTCCATACCAAGTACTTGGCACTGCCATTGTAAGCAAAGAGCAAATATCATTCAACCCCAGTCAGTCTGGCCTTGCTCAAGTACAATTCCTTTTCCTACTATTTCTCTAAGCCATAGCCTATGCTTTGGCAACTGCAGGGACCGGACCCAGTTTCCAGAGGCCCCCTCCATGATCACGTCAACTTTTCTCCCCAGTGCACAGCTACTACACACATCCACCTGCGGAGGAAGCAGTTCCTTCCTACCTCGGATGAACGGCTGTGCTGTTATGGTAAAACAAGCCAATACTGGGAGAAGGGATTGAAGCTGGAGGAAGGTCCTGGTGTCTTCAGCCAACTGTCCTCTTCCTACCCAGAGGAATCACCACAGATCATGGTGGTGAACAAGTCCACACATGCACGAATGTACAGGGAGACATATTCAGTTATGAGGGTGGCAGACACTGGTCCAGCAGACACTCCCTGTCTTCAGAAAAGATGCAGACTGAAGGAATTGGGATCTTAGTGCAGAACCATCACCACTGTCTGCTGGAGCAAGTTAAATGTTTCATATTAAATCATCTACCAAGAAGGGTAAAGTTTCCTTGTCATTAGCAGCAAACTACTGTAGTACAAGGCAGGGTTTTCCGATTCTGTTCCTCCTAAAATATTTGGCTAGATTTTCTACATCTCATGCTCAGAAAATTCAGGGAAAGAGCTTTGCAGGGTTTTTCTAAAATATGTTTAAGAATTGTTATCCACACTGATTCCCTGGTGATACCTACCTGTTTTTCAAAAATTTATTCAGTATCAGTGGCACTGAAATATGTGTTCTGCAACATCTTGCAATAAAGACAGGTGACCTTTACTTTTAAAGTTCTATAAAAAAGCCTGTTATATGCAGGCCTCTTGCCGATCCTTTGATTCAAAAAATGATGAAATACCTAGAATAGTTAAGAATTTAGCAAACAAACTCTTTTTATTGAACTTACTGAAAAGAAAATTCCAATTAGGAAATGTCACGTTATCTCATTTGTTATTTTCAGGTTTCTTCTGTCAGTAAAAAAAAAAAAAAATAAAGCTCAAACAGTAAATTCTCCCATTTAGGTGTTTCACACCACTGTATTAGCAGATTCACCCACCACTGAATCCTCTGACCTTAGGGAACTGGCCGCATATTTGGGAAGAGAATCTTGTACACCACCATTCCATGTTGCTCCCCACAGAAGCATCTACATTGGCACAGAATGGATGCACCTCAGAGAGCTTCGACTGAAATCCCTCCAAAATGCAGAGGGTATGGAAGAGCCATTTACTTCACTGCTATTGTAAGTGGAAAATTAAATAAGGCCAAAGTCTTCTTGATTATGTTGACATTAAATAGATGGCATCCACTGGGAACAAAAATCACATTATTAAAATGGAAATAATATTAGATATTCACATACATGTGGGCCGCAACCATCACACACATTACTTCCACCCTAAATATTTTTCCTCGCAAAAAGACATTAACCAGAAACAGCTGAAACTACATCATGGATTTTCTAGCTTGAAAGATCTAAAATTTTTTGGATGCAAAAAGCATCCAGTCACACTGGAACAACTGTGGTACTGAACATGTATCCCTCTATAGATGTGTGTGTCTCCAACATACACAGTTACACCATTGAGTGACCAGTGTTTGCCAGGGTTGTGCCTCTACTAGAGTGTAACATAAGGGCTATGGTACCCAGTTACTCCAGAAAGCAAGAATGAAGATGTATCTTGAGATCCTCTCTCAAACATCCTGAAATACCAGGAAGGCAGAGGCTAGAATACAGCAGTGAATCACAGAATGGTTTGGGTTGGAAGGGGCCTTTAAAGGTCTAGTCTAACCCCCAACACAATACAGAGAATACAGCTGGAACAAAGCGAGAGTCCCACTGTGGGTGACTGAACAGCACCTTCACAGAACGGTGGGAATGAGCTGCATGGCCTTCAGCAGCCAAACAGCTGGAAAATCACCTTACACACACACACCAGGCAGTAAGTCAAGAGCATGACAGTGGACAAAGCACTGAATTATTCTATGCCACTTCACCCGAAGAACTTCAGAAAGACTACCTGCCTGTAACCATTATTCGATACACACTTCATTTTTATTCACAGTGAGCGCGCTTCTGTACAAGTACCGTTAGCTGAAATAATTTCCTTGAGTAGTATTTAGAGGGGCATGCACAAATTCTCTCTGCCTGTGGCCACAAAATTGATTATCAACACTTTTTTTTTAAGTTCTTCCAATTCCCTAGAAATCTTTCAGGGACTTGGACAAAGAAGAAAGGAGGGCAGGTTGTAAATGAACACATAGTGACAGAAGAACAGTAACAGAACAGTAACTTGTCTCTCTCCTTCAAGCAATTGTCCGTGAGTACATTGATGCAGTGGGTATCTCCAACCAGTACTCCTCACAAAAACTCCCACTAACCTGGAAGAGAGTCCCACAAATTCCTAAATGAACAGACACTGAAAGACTGTTCTAATGGCAGCAACATGCTGAGAGGTGAAATAAAACGGAGCTCTAACCCACTGTTCTGCAGCAATCAGGAATGGAGGTACCCACTGGGAAACCACTGATGCTGAAGATGGTAACAAAGGAACAACGTTTCAAATTCTGGCCCATCAAACATACATAATCTAGGTTTAAATTCCACTGTGGGACAGGGTCTCTTGACAAGAGCAAAACGGCATCAGACTAATTAGAAATCTTAGCATGGTAAGACTGAGTAACACTGAAAAGCCTTCCATTTGTAGCTGCACGTTAAAGATGGCCGTAATATACACCGTAACTGAGCTAACCAAGAGTCTAGTTCTCTCCCATTCCGGCAAGCAAGTTAATAGCTCCTGAGAGAGCCTTTTATACCTGCATACACAACTATCCAATTCCTTTGGCAACATGAGCGTGCCTAAGAGAATGCTTCCTACTGTTAATGTTAACCAAAGTAAGTATGAGTAAGCATGTATATTCTAATGCCAAGATATTCTACCCTCAAGACAGCGAGCTGAACTTCACAAGACGTAACTGACAGCAGGTTGACACTAGAATTTCTGCAAATGCAGGCAACATCTTCAGGCTGTCAGTCATATGGCGCAATGGGCTCCAGAAAAAATAACCTTCACCAGGGAAAGTAAGAGCGAGCAAGAATGTTCCCGTAGCTATGCACTGTTTGCAGATGGTTGGGCTGAAAAACAACTGTCAAGAACATATATAGAGGAGCTTCCAGAGCAGCCTGAAGCAAAGAGGCTAGCACTTATTGAGAAGCACTAAAAATTTCTTACTAAGGAAAAGCGATTCTTATTAGCATTTCTTATGAAGTCAAAGTGTTCATGGGACCTTCTAGTCCTAAAAAGCAGCTGTAAGGCTATTTGAAACATGTTTGTCCATTTGCAAAAGCGTTCAATTCCTGACAGCTAAACCACAGTATACAGTAATTTGATAGACCAATCACTCCCCTGCATAAGGTAAAAGAACATGATTTGCAGCTTGGCATAACCTTAAAAAGCTTGCATTTTGTCACACCGTGACAAACTCAAGAAGTTTTTCCCTAAATCCTAGCACCAGCCTCTTCTGCAGGCTCCTGTGGTAAAAATGGAGACAAATGACCATACAGCCGTCCTGTTCAAAGCCTCCTGAGAGAGCCCTTTCAAAAGGAGAGGCATCAGACTGGAATCCCTGATGAAGGGTAATACCTCATCAGCAACAAAACTAAGCAGGTCTCCTTCAAAAGGGAAAATCCTCAACCACTGCCTGAACCATGCGTGCTATGTACAATGAAGTCCGAAAGTTATAAACAGCAGCTGACTGCTGGTTGTAAGCATGTGGACATTCTGGTAGAGATCCCACTACAACAGTCTACAGAGGTTTCCATATGAACAAAAGGTATGTGGACATACATGCCAGGCAAAAATGCCAAATAGTTAGAAACAACAGTAGTGATACCATGAGCGCACTTCCTTATTCAGTGTGATAATCTGTTAAAGAGTTTTTGATGACAGATGCCCATTGTCGTGGTTTCGGTCTCAGCCCAGCCGGTAACAAAGCACCACGAAGCCGCTCACTCACCCCCCACCCCCTCGCCTGGCCACGTTGGGATGAGGAGAAAATCCAAAGGCAGGCTCGTGGGTCGAGACAAGGACTGGGAGGGATCACTCCCCACTTATGGTCATGGGCAAAAGACAGGCTCAATTTGGGGAAGAAACAAAATCCGTTTAATTTACTACCAATCAAATAAAAAACAAAACACAAGGGTATTAGGAAGGGAAACCAAACATCAGAACACCTCCCCCCACCCCTCCCGCCTTCCCGGCTCAGCTCCATTCCCAGTTCTCTCTCTCTCCTTCCTCCCCCCAGCGGCGCAGGGGAACAGGGGATGNCCAACGTGGGTCCTTTCCGCGGGCTGCAGTTCCTCACAAACTTCCCTGGCGCGGGTCCTTTCCGCGGGCTGCAGTTCTTCCCGAACTTCCCTGGCGCGGGTCCTTTCTGTGGGCCGATCTTCAGTCACACACTGCTCCAGCGCGGGCTTTCCCACGGAGTCACGGCCATCTTGGGGGGCCTCCGCTCCTCCGTCCACCCCCATGGGCTGCAGGGGGACAGCCTGCCTTCTCACCACGGGCTGCAGGGCCATCAGCCTCCTCAGGTGCCCCCTCCTTCTTCACTGACCTCGGGATCTGCAGAGATGTTCCTCTCATGTTTCCCAGCCCACACTGCCGGTTCCCCTTCTTAAATATGTTCTCCCAGAGGCGCTGCCACCATCACTCCCTGTCTGGGCTGCAGAGGCAGGTCCGACTCTTTGGCACCAGGGAAGCTTCCAGCAGCTTCTTAAAGGAGCCGCCCCTGCAGCCCCCTCCCCCACTACCAAAGAAAACCGTGCCACACAAACCCATAACACCCATTATGTGCTTCACTGACAGTGGGAAGGTCAGCCTGCATAAACAGTAAATATGCAAATCCTGCAGACCCCAGTACTTCTTGTTTACCTTCTTGGAAGGTGACCACAGGATTCAAAAAAATGCTTCTCAGTGCAAATGAGTTTCAAAGACAACATGATTAACAGAAGAAGAATCCTTGTGGGCAAAGGGGATGTCCATCAAGCTCTGTGCTGCATTTCACTTATTACTATAGGACATGGCCAATAGGGTACTCTAACAGAGCTGCGGAAAGCGTTATATAAATTTATACATGCTTTTCAGCATTTGACACATGGGAAAGCCATGAAGAGTCTCAATTCCCTTGGGAAGCTTCATGGTCAAAAGGGAAAAAGAAATAAACAAGAAAATCTTTGCCCTCAGGTGACAAACATCATTATGAAATGCTTATTCAGGTCAGGGAAAGGTTTAGGAACTCAGCGGCTAGTAGGAAGTTCTTTTGGCATGGAGGTTAAGGTATTTATGTTTGAGTCCTCTGGGGACAAAGAGCAGAACTTCAAGAACCCCTCAACATTAGGAACCGGAGTGCTAGCCAGCATTAGGAATACTCACAGATGACAAGCAGCAGCTCTTTCCTCTGCTCTGACATCCTAGTAAAGACTAAAGGATCAGACCAGTGATGGAGGTAGATTCAGGTTGTCTGGACATCCCTTTTATGCTACCACTGTTGTGACAGACTGAGCTGAACTTCTAGGTTCACTTACATGTAATCTCCAATTTTGATTTTGGGGGGCGAAAGCTCCTGCTACAGTCCATCATGAAGAAGAAGAAAAAAATGCCTACCACTCCAACCTCTTCCTGTTAAAGAGATGCTCTGGAAACATCTACTGAATAACCTCTTAAGGAAAGTTTTAGGTGGGCTATCTAGCCTGAGTGAATATCTAGTAACAGCTCTTGGATATGAACCTGGGGAAAGATTCAATTTCTCTAATGGTTGGGAAAGGACAATTAGCTGGCTCTACTCACTGTCTCAGAACTCATTAACACCTAGAAAGATTTAAAAAAACCCCTGTAAACAGGCTGAACAGGTCACTCTGATGATCCTACAACCTACAGATATCAAAATCCTACATGCTTAGTGAACTAGGTCCCTTGCATCCAAAGGCAGTCAAACAGATTCCAAGACTGTTCTGTAGATGAAGAGCATAGCTACAGATAGGCAGTTAGAGGACAAAGGCAACTTTTCTACATTTGAGTTCTGCTAACTCACCTTTGTGACAACAGACAGCAGTCGCTATGTTCCTGTTTGGCTAGTGCACATCTTTCTCAGAAGCTGAGCAGGTCGAGTATAAGTAGACACGTACATATATACCAGTGTGAGGCCCAACAGCCCCAAGCACAGATTGCAAAGACTGAGGCCTGTTAAGTTAGGCAAAAATATATTCTTACTAAAATGGATTCAAGCAAGCCTCCAAGGAATTTCTCCATAGCCCTTCTCAACTAAGTTTCCAGAAGAATACATTANAGGAATCAGTCAAGGCAGGGTAGATGCAAGTTTTTTCGCAATATTTTGTGCTGCTAATACTGGATAGGGAGGCCTTCAGGAGAACATACTAATAGTGCTTCAGTCTCCCTGTGACTGTAGCTGTTTCTCTGAAGTTGGTAGACTTATGCCTAAAAAAATGTACTTTACAGTCAATGAAAAGCTATACATTCATATTGAACTGGAAAAGATGGGTAACTGAAGCAAGTTTTACTATCCTGAACCTGAAAATGCGGAATTTCTTTTTTCTTTTGCATTCTCAGACTTCCTGAGAACCAGAAAAAGGTTTTTCCCACCCTAGCTCTCCCAGCAACATGAAGACAGATTCCGTTCTTCAAGGCTCACTACAATATTTAGGAGCTATTGTGGACATCAGCAATCTTATTTAAGACAGATCAGAGCAAGGACAACAAGTACAGTATGCCAGAGAAACAGGTTAAAAAGACATATGCCCCTGGCTCCTTAATCCACCACTTGTTTAGCAAATAATTGCTTTGCCTTGCATCAAACTTAATTGGCAATTAAGGCTTTCATGAGCTCATGTCTGTGAGCTCTCAGAGGCAGGTGAGTTTGCCAAGAAAGTCAAAAACAAACCTTGTGAGAGATCCTGGAAGTTCTTAGGGTTCCAGTTAGTTAGCAGGCCTTAAAGGAGGACAGGATCCTCTGTTTCCACTGAGGTTAGGAGCCTTAAGGCTTCCAGTGAAAGGTGCCATCTAACTCAATGCCATGGCATTGACCTAGCTAAGGACTACCTTTTCTAAAGCACACAAGCGGCCCAAGCCAAGCTTCCTCTTCATAGATAGTCAAGCGCCTAGAACCACAGGATCTCTCACAGCAATAGAGTTACAGGCTTCATTTAGATATGGAACCTTAAACTGAATCCTAACCATTACTCATCCACCCCACTCCCCTTTAGAGTGAGATTAATCAGCTAGGTTAGCCAATTAATTCCAGGGTCCCCGTTGCTAACAGAGCAGCCTTCGGGTTTCCGTGATGCTGAAATTAAGTGATAAACATTCTAAATCAGACTTTGCCACGACACTATACTGAGAAGTTTAAATTCTAAATCCTGAGATAGTCTCCATCACCAAAACTGACATCATTATCTTGTCTGTCTGGAAAGAGAGATGGCTGCTTTTTAAGCTGTTAGGTCTACTGCTGCACTAACAATATTGCCAGAGACCAAGACCATCTTTCCGGAAATGTAGTAGGTCCACTCCCAAAACACATAAAACACATGTTTTGCAAGGCCAATACGGAATCAGAAAAGGGCACCTGACCATCAGGGGCATCATCTGACCGGCTCATGGTGGCAACCCATGCCTCGGCCAGGATTCTGCTGGATGACTGCTACCCTTTTATGTCAGAGGCAGCTCTGATAGCTCAATTCCTAAACAAATAACAAGTGATTGGGAAAAGAGAAGAGAAGAAGAGAAATAAGAAAAAAGTAAAAAGTAGTTTCTTTTTGAGTAAGAGCTGTGGTGTGGAGATAGTGAAGAGAGATAATATATTCCCGAAACAAAGAATGTGTTGCAAATGCACCTTGATGTCTGCAATCTCAAAAGAATACACACCTTGGACTAATGCATGCAGAAATTGTTTACTACTGTTCAAAGCTGTGAATTTTTTTTTATTTATTCCATCTTACAAAACAGAGATGTAAGCCACTTCATCAGATCCATTCATTTAATATTTATACACACGTTGATTCAAAAGACAAACCCATGACTATGTAGTGCTTTGACTGTACAGATCAAGAATATGCTCAATTTGCCTGTTCTCTTCAAAAGCTAGGTGTACACTCAGCATCTGGATAGCTGGGATAAGGGGAAGATACCCCTTTGTTTTGAAGAGGCACTGGTGGATTACGAAGGTCATGCCAATACATATTTCCTGAATTTGGCATACTCATGCTATGGTAGCAATGTAAGCTATGAAGATGAAGACTGAAGCAAAGATATTACAGCTCATCCCTTCTACTGCTGGAGCTTAATAAAACATATCCCTTCGCATTTCAGTCCCAATTCTGTACCAGAAGCAACCTCACATCTGCCACAGAGTTCCCACAGCAAACCAGTTGCCCACCAGCACCAGTTCAGTTGCTGCAAACCAACAATTTGGACACATGCTCTATCTCTTATTAAAGCAGACTTCTTCTGGTCTCTGCAGTGGAAGATGTTCAGCAAACACTCCAGAACACCACAACTTCCTACATTTAAGAGTTCTGCAGCTGCTCTTCACTCCTGATTTACAGTCTGACCTACATCCAGCACTTAGGCTTCTCTAAATGTGTAACTGATCTTCGCATGTGCAGTTTTCAGTGAAAAGTCACTAGCAGCTCATAGGCTTCCTCTTCCTCACTTTCACTCATGTATTACTGGCACATAGAAGATTCCTTCCACATGAAACAATCCACTGCCTTAAGAGTACGACTTGCTCCCCACCATGCTTCTGTAATAAAATGGCCTTGAAATTGTGACCTGTTACAAAAACCAATTATGAGAATTAAATTAAAATTAAAATTCTCACTTGCACTGCAAAGCTCTCTCCAAAGACTGCACTGGAATGCTCGTACGCAGTCTCAATTTAGCTAGCTGCACAAGGATACGCTGCATTAGCTAAGCCATCTTTCACAGCATTGTTTTGCTAGCCCGCATAGGCTGCCCAAGTGGTATGAATGACTTCCCAGTAGTTTTCACAGTTATACAGCAAGTTTTACACTGAGTTAACACACTAGTTCTGAACAGAGAGGGCCTCTAACACGTCAGCATAAACTTCAACTGCTGACAATTCAGATATCAAAATTAATTACCTGAATCTCATTTTATGCAAAACCTGGCTAATTTCATTTTTCACTTGGTACTCGCCACTGTACGTAAAAGTAGCTTTCTCCACACCTCGGTCATCTGCCAGTACTCACGAGGCCATAGCCAGCTTAAGCTACACAACACAATCAGACATCTTCAGCTAGTTTCTTTGATTAGGAAAATATGAAAGCATTAAACAATTTTTAGATGACACATCATGCTCATGTAAGTACTAAGATTTTTTTTTTCCAGTCATCTGGGTCCAATTAGGTTTCTTCAAGTAATTCTTATAGTCTCAGGATGAATCTTGTAAATATTTATTTTTTTATATTGTAATGAGATACAGAAAATTTTCAATAAGACCTTAAAAAAACCAAAAAAGTGTTGGTTTTTTTTTTCTTTTTTAAGAAGAGCAGAAGGATCCCAGGAAAATACTAGCACAAGATTTTTCTAGGTCTTACACAATCAGGTGGTAAGTGCAGGCAAAATTTCTTAAAACCAAGTCAAGCTAATTTCTAACAACATAACTTCTATTTACAACCCCTTCACTTTGATTTTAGCAAGGCTTTTGTCTTCTCTCTCAGTTTGCAACTAATGAAAAAAAAAATTTAGATGAAATTGGGTGGGTGTGCACTCCTAAGCAAGCACCACTCAGACCATCAATGATTCAATTGGCAAACTGAAGATATGCATCAAATGGGAGACCCAAAAGAGCTTGCCCAGTATCTAGAATATTCAAAGCACACACTTCCCTCAAGTCATTAAAGAAAATATTAGAAAACATGGGCGATACCAAGCTGGGGAGGCCTTGAAGCATACTGTGGAACAGAATGGGAATTCAAATTAAGAAAGTCTGGAAAAAGCAGATGCAATTCAAAAGACGAGAAGCAATCACATTTAAAACTTCTGCATTTATTTAACTATGCAGATAGAGAACATAAACAACTACCCTTGCTTTGTAGTACTGTAGGAAGTGTCCAAAGGATGTATGGGATCACAGACTGAGTGCCTGTCAACAACATACTTGAAATAAACAGGAATACTGTATTAAGAATTGGTTTTCACTGTCCCATTTAAACCTCAGCTGTGGCCTGCACCCTTCCAGACTTCCACATTTCCAGAAAGATACAGGTAATCTGGATCTGAAGACCAGCAACAAGCCAAATCTAGGAAACAGAATGTTCAAGAAAAGGGTGAAAAACTAAATTTGTCTCAACAGGATAAAACTAAAGGGGCCAGTATCAGTCCTCAAATATACTGAAGGCACCCAAAGGCAGATGAAAGTTTACCCTTTCTCTTTATACATATAGCTAAACATCAGTTTAGCTTGTGAAAACGTCCTCTAGCAGCAAGTCTTTAAGGTGCCCAGAAAGGCTGTTGGAAGAATTATGAATGACGAGGGTGTCGTGGTTTAACCCCAGCCAGCAACGAAGCACCATGCAGCCGTCCTGTCACTCTCCCCCTCAGCTGGACAGGGGAGAGAAAACAAAAGGCTGGTGGGTTAAGATAAGGACAGGGAGAGATCACTCAACCAATTTCCATCACAGGCAAAACAGACTCAACTTTGGGAAAATTAATTTATTGCCAATCAAACCAGAGTAGGGTAATGGGAAATAAAACCAAATCTTAAAACACCTTCCCCCCCCCGCCCCCTCCCCCCCTTCTTCCCGGGCACAGCATCACTCCCAAATTCTCTACCTACTCCCCCCACTGGCACAGGGGGATGGGAATGGGGGTTGGGGTCAGCTCCCCACACCTTGTCTCTGCCGCTCCTTCCTCCTCAGGGGGAGGACTCCTCACTCATCCCCTGCTCCACCATGGGGTCCCTCCCACAGGAGACAGTCCTTCACCAACTTCCCCAACGTGGGTCCTTCCCACGGGCTGCAGTCCTTCAGGCACAGATTGCTCCAGCGTGGGTCCCCTGCGGGGTCACAAGTTCTGCCAGAAAACCTGCTCCAGTGTGGGCTCCTCTCTCCATGGGGCCACAGGTCCTGCCAGGAGCCTGCTCCAGCAAGGGCTTCCCACGGGGTCACAGCCTCCTTCGGGCATCCACCTGCTCGAGCATGGGGTCCTCCCCGGGCTGCAGGTGGATATCTGCTCCACCGTGGACCTCCCCGGGCTGCAGGGGCACAGCCTGCCTCACCATGCTCTTCCCCAGGGGCTGCAGGGGAATCTCTGCTCCGGCGCCTGGAGCACCTCCTCCCCCTCCTTCTGCACTGACCTGGGGGTCTGCAGGGTTGTTGCTCTCACATGTTCTCACTCCTCTCCTCCAGCTGCAATTGCACAGGTTTTCTTCCCCCTTCTTAAATCTGTTCTCCCAGAGGCACTACCACCATCGCTGATGGGCTCGGCCTTGGCCAGCAGCGGGTCCATCTTGGAGCTGGCTGGTATTGGCTCTGTCGGACATGGGGGAAGCTTCTACCAGCTTCTCACAGAAACCAGCCCTGTAGCCCCCCCGATACCAAAACCTTGCCATGCAAACCCAATACAGAGGGTGTAACAAATGCTGTATTTAGGCAGAGCACTGAACTAGATCACCTCTCATGCTCATGAACTTCCCAGCTATATTGGCATTTACCCAATATAACCAAAATCTGACCCTAAAATTAACTCACTCTACAGCACAGAAGCAGTAATTTCCAGAAAACAAAAGAACATCCACACTTTCTGAATGCTAAAACTCTCCCTTTTCCCATTCAGAGACTTCAAACATTTGAACAGCTGAAAGTTTCACTATAATAATATGAGAAACGGTACAGAAACTGAATATGGATTATTTCCAAGCAATATACTGGAGTAAATCAGTACTCTTCTGCTGTACTGAGCTTAATGAGTTGGAGAATAAAACTAACATTAGAATCCACAGTTGGTAATCTACAAATTTACAACCTTCCTATGTAAGTTTGGGGCCATAAAACAAAGCTTACAACAAAATATTTAGCTAAGACACCAGAGCATTATTAGCAAAGTATCACAGTTGATAAACAAAAGTAGACTCACCTTCCGCAATTCAATTGTAACTTCATTTCTGTGTCTTCTCATAGTCTGTAAATAAAAAATAAAAATTATTTGTATGTAAAGAGAGTAGTATTCTGGCTTGGAATCAGTTGTTTCTAGGCTAAAAGCACAGTTATTCATCAAAAAATAAGGAAAACTCTGCCTATTTTATAACTCAATCTTTCCTAGCAATATGCAGAAGTTGTTATTTG
>VYZV01008281.1:0-18751 GCA_013401275.1 Pandion haliaetus | reverse complement strand
GTTCTGGGGTTGTGTTTTTTTGGTTTTTAAGGTTATACACGTTACAGAAAGCTTTGTCATATACCACAATAAGTATCCCAAAGGCAGAAAACACTGACCTCTCCATGCAGTTTCACTGGAATGACTCTCCAGGTGTTTACGTAAACCCCAGAAGAAGCAGTAAATACACATAAGACCATCTCATATTAACATACTATCACATTCACAACCGAAACACATAATCTACGCCAGTTACCTGGCCAAAATCAACCATGAGTGACAGAAGATGACTGTACTCAACGGAAACAAGACAGATTAGGCTTGTGGCAAAAGGAAACAATGAAGGTATGAGTCTATTTAGGATCTATAGCCTGAACACTGTAAAGGAAAAACAGCCCACAAACTTCTCTGCTCCTTAAAGATACTAGGCATTCAGGACACATTCCCCACAATGCTGCTACACCTCTTAGCTAAGAGAGATCAAAAGATTGAAAAAAAACAATTTTAGCCTACTGAAGGCAATCTTCCTAGGTTCATTTTACAATCAGTGGAAAAGACATGTACCATCAGAATGCAATTCAGAGAAAATCAGGACTGGATAACTACTGGCAGCCTAGAAAGATCACCCACACTAACTAAAATTAGCCTTTTAAAATACTTTCTATGTCCTATCCTTGGTACTGACCTTCACTGCTGCTATCACATTCCTTTTGAGTTAGGACAAATAAGTTTCCTGAGCTAAAAAGTATCAGTGAAGACCAGCAGTACACAGAAAACACCAGCACTCCCCAGCAGCTGTCTAAGGAAATACCAAACACGCTAAAGCACAAACACAGGTAAATGAAATGAGCACACTTCACACCATGAATCTATACAGGACATAGTTTCAGCGCGTAGAACATTATCTTAGTTTCACTGTTCTCAACCAGTCTGCACAGCAGTATTCATTTAATTATCTTAGGTTGACTTGAGAGTAAGGAAGGCTTGTCTTCCTGTCCGCTGCTTGATTAACCAACTCAAACAGACAATTCCCCTTTTACATCTACAAGCATGAACTACACTACTTTGTTAACAAAGCAAGTCCTCATTACAGTAAGAGGACACCAGCACTACAGCATCTACCAGAACTACCCTTCCCCCCCCCTCATTATTTTGCTAAACCATTTGATTCTTGTGATCATCTGAGCCTGCTGCAAAAGCTCAGTACAACAGGACTGGATTGCTGGGGAATGGGAGGGCATTGAGTAGGTAGGGAATGGACAAATGAAGAACCCAAAAAGTCATCGCATGCAACTACCAAGACCAGTCATTCAAGTTTCTCATTCAAATATAAAATTTTAATAGAACAATCTTAACTGTGTCAAATTTAAGGGCACTAAACAGCCTAAAAATGTTTTTCAATACTTCTCGCCCGTGGTAACTCTGCATTTCAATGGAAAAAATGTAGTTAGATGAGGCTGTCTTAGATTTCTGCTGTAAAACCTCCTTTTCTTGATCATTCGGAACGTGCTAGACACCGAAGTTCTTTACGGAACTTTCCACTAGTAACACCACCCCACCTCTCCCTAAAATCTATCTTTTATTCCTACTTATCTTAAATTGTAAGGGGTACCCCATCACGACAAATCAGTTAACTTGAGTGTCCATTAGCATTTTCTCCCCAAAATCCAGTATTGTATGTGCCAATTTGAAATCTCAGTGATTTAATTGATGCAAGGCACAATTTACTTTGAAATTTGCTCCCTTGTTACAATTTACTCCCTTATTTTTTCATTTATCTATGTGATAATACTCTAGAATATTTTCTACTGAGCAGAAAAACCAAATCTGAAGCTCTTTAGGGGACAGCCATAACATTTGTCACCTACCGTTCTTCTGGAAGCAAGGCAGCTTTAAGAAAGACTATATGCTGTGTTCAACAGTTCAGCAGCTTAATATTTTTGGTTCAGAAAAAAACAAATACAGTGCAGTCCCAGGCAAGGCATTACTATTCATTTCATCAATTTACTCTAAAACCTCCTCTAACAATGTTTTGACTAAAGACAGTTACTCAGAGCCATGCATCCATAAAGGCTCTACTGGGAAGACTCTAAGCTTCTTTCTAAAGGCAAATAATTCACTCAGATTTTCAATTAGGGTTTTTTCTTTGTTTCATACTTCCATTATTTCAGCCCCACTGATCCTACACGATTACAATTCTGTCTCAATATTTTTTTTACTAGTTTTTTGCTTTTATCAAGCTGATCTTCAAAATATTTGACTACTCCATTATGGTTTTACATTTCATGTGCAAGAATCGGCCATCTTTTCCTCATTTATTGAGCTACCACTCTTGTGAATTCTTCAAAAAAGATTATTAACTATGTGGACATTTTTGCTGACTAGTAGCATACATTTTCTGAGCTTTAATACTCTTAAGGCAATTTCCATACTACCAGGGTTTTACCCTTTTAGCTGTTATTTTGCATCTCCTTTTAGACTTATTATATGTAGTTTCTCTTTCAAAGCAGCTCTGGTACATTTTCCATCTTTCCTTCCTCCTTTGACAGGCAGAATAGGCAGTACTCACCACTAAGCCCAGAGCTGCTGCTCCATTCATAGAACAAGTAGGTTAGTAACTGGGGCTATCACTTAGCCCTAAATTCACAGAATTGATGAGTGTTATCTGGCCCCCACTCAACTAAGGCCTCCCGGTCTTGCAGAGTCTCCTGCTGGCACAGCATCTTTAAAAATTCAGCATGTCGGGGTCACCAGGATCATCCAAGAATCAGTAATACTGAGTTAGGGCTAGCACCTTCCTACAGGTATATTGGACTGAAGTTCCCAACGAGCCTGTGGTGCATTCTGGCAGTTAAACTTGGTTGCCATGCTCAGATCATGACTAGCGCTCTCAGCTAGGCGTATGCTGACATTATTTCTAACCTGACACTTCATGTCCCCATCATACGAGATGACCATTGTATACCAATATATTTAAGACCATGGATTCCACTTCATACATGTCAGTTGTTGCCAATTATAGACTGTACATGAAAGACATGTTTGCACTTGACATTGGCCTGGCTTCTTAGTTTTATGCCTGCTAATTAATTGGGATTTATCTAGACTGTTCCCCATCTTGATTTTCTCTTCTTTACCACAGGCGCTGATACACTAGTGACTGTCTGCTCTATGATAGACCTCTGAATGTCTGCAATTTGGCTACCCTTGCCTTGAGAGACCATACACTTAAGACCAGAAACATGCTTCAACCTCATTTGATTACAGGAAATGCAGGTATACATATAGCACCACACTGTATACTGGACTCTCCTGCTGGGATTTTGCAAGCTTTATTTTAAAACTTGCAGACTGATAGGCACAATTTCTGATCCTACCTGCTGGAGGAGGAGGGTTGGGAAAGCTCAGATTTTATTCCCCCAAAAAACAGACTTCAGTGATCCAGTTAATTTTTTGTCCTGATTTGGCATTTCTTAAAAGGTAGATACTTAAAGCTTGTGTTTCAGGTGAAGCATTTTAGAAATACAGCAGGTTATCAGCACCTTCCTACAGCCTCAGAAGAAGTAAACATACTATAATCCAACAGCATATAAAAGAAGCAGTCTTAAGCACCACTGCAAGCCTCCCTTTAAGGAAGCATTACCACTGCAAGCAGAATACCACACTTTTATACTACCTGCAAGCCCCAGCATGCAGGGAACTGATAGGCATTTATGAGAGATTTATACAGGAGTAGAATGGTTAAACATTTTCCCCAGCTAACATAGGTCAGCTAAAACAGAGACAAAATTATTCTGCAGCTTAACCCCATGGATTCATTACCAGCTTTCAAGCTGGGAGGACAACCATCTGCTAAAGCCCGTATATGCAACACTAGTTGAAGCCTAGCAAGATGTTACCAATGGATCTGATACAGTGTTCGACATCCCCAGCATCCGACTATGGTCACTTCTGAGCTTAAAGTACTCAAACAAGTAACTTAATGTCATGCTGAAACAGCATATCTCGAAACTACCCCCAAGACAAATCTGAACTGTCTCACTGAATTAAAAATAAATAAATAAATGAATAAAGAAATCACACTCCAAATCTCAGAAAGGGAAGACTTGGCATAGGCAAAATCCTACAAAAATGATGACAGTTTATTCCTGCAGAATCTGAACCGTGAGGCTGCTCCTAAACACAAGGGTATTCAGGCACCATATGCAAGGTGCAGAAAGTAAAGGAGTAACTATCAGTCAGCATGTACTATTAAGAAACAGGAACATACAGCACTTACCAAGTTGTGCTACAACTTTACATCTCAATTGTTACACATGACTCAAGTCAGACTTAAGTTCATAATGCTTTTGTAACAAGAGACTTCTTCTCCCCAGGTTCACCGTCTGTGAGGAACAATTACTTACCAGTGTGTTTGACAGGCTGACATAACCACAGTAATGCACCAAGTACCGTAAGTCTTGTTACAAGTCAAAAGTAGATGTCCAGCAGCATTTCTAATTTCAAGTTCCTCGGCAGTTTGTTTTTTTATGAAATACACCAGAAAAAAAACCCAAAAGATGTAACTAGATGCTGTTAGATAAATCAGTGTTCTCACTTCTACCCTGAATTTCTGAATATTCTTCCAAAGCCAGATACAAAGCGTTACATGCCAAGACTCTCTCCGTAGCACCTTCCATTTAAAAGAAAAATAACCCCTAGTTCCCTCAAAGTATCAAAACTGAAATTAATTTCATACGCCAATAAAGACACACATTAGAGCTGGTGTGTTAAGGGCTTCAAGGGAACCTTGTTTCACACACAAAAACGCTAAGCTGACAAAAGGCAAGAGATTTAAGAGACACTAGACCTTGAGAACAAAGCAAGCCTCAAGTCAATGCCCAAAATAAGGCTTCAAAGAATGCCACAGTCCCTGTAAAACTGCCTTTGACACACTCAGTGGGCAGAAGCTACACAGAATACAGCCACCCTCATCAGGTCAGTGTTTCAGCTCTGGTATCCGTCTTCCAACAAGACACTGACAAGAACTCAAAGCTCATTTCCAGAGCCACCTGTGGAGAAGGGAAATGTCTTCCTGATTTTTCAGTTGATACTTGGTTTATGACAGAACACAAAACCATACATAAAACTCCTGATATCAAAAAGCAATAGCTAAAGATAACCCTGTGAAACTCCGAATTATCAGCATAACAGTAACTCTTACCACCAGCACATTCAAAGAACTATTTTTAAGTGACTGGACATTTGGGACCCTCCGGCTCAACCACGCATACCTCACAAGTACCGTTTGTGAAACCCTGTACAAAAGTGCACAAGATGCTCACTACATGTTAAAGAGCAAGCACTACTGCTGTAACACTCCCACTTGATGTCTTAAGACAGCCCATGCACACCTTCCTGGCAAACAAAAAAAGATTACTTTGAAGTTTTGGATACCATTGAGATTCTAAGAAGAGAATTAAGTCTAGCGAGCTTCTCCAGCTTCTTCAGCCTTTAACATAAAAAACATTTACCTGCATAATACATTAAACTACCTAAAAAGGCAACTCATATAGCTTCTGTAAACAAACAAACAAAAAAAATCAAGGAATCCCAAAATCAATCAGCTGTACCTGTTTAACACACATCAGAACAAGATAACATTTCCAAAACCCTCTGTAGCAAATACATAATGTAGTGTGTTTTTTCTGGCGGGGGGGTACATGGACCCCAAACCCTACCAAAGTTCTAGAAGACAAGATGAAAATTCAGGCTAATTCAAAAGGACAAAATCACATGTGAGACAAAGCAGTCAGAATAGTCCTTCTACTTATGAGAGAATGATTTAAAACATTAGTACTGCTTTATGCAAGTTAGATCTCATTCACAATGAAATACCGGAAGGAGTCTTAGGGTTTCTGTTAATTTGAAATTTCTACTTCATATCTAAAAATCAATCTTAATTGATTATAAGCACTTTGAAGTCCCATAAGTATATCACTTTCAGAGACAAGAAATTCTGGATACTTGATAGGATTACTTCATCCCCAGTTACAGTACAAATCAGAAAACCAAAACTATTTAAATGTGTGAATGATACAACTAGTGAGAAGCTCAAGTCATTATACTCCCTTTGTTATGCTGGGATAAAGATTTCTTAAATGAAATTAAAAATGAAGTTGCATGTACAAGGTGTTTAATAACATACATTCTCTGGGTAGAAAAAAAAATAATCAAATGCTGCAACAGTAAGTGGTATGAATTTTAAACACTGTAACCATTTTTAGTTATACCAATTGTGTCAGAAGGAAGATTAAAGCATAACCATCATTTAATGACTAAAAACCTACCTACCATTGTAACGACAAGATCTGGAGCTCAGTGTGGTGCTCACCCAGACTAGCCACCTCATTAAGTGGGATACCTGAACAGTGTCATCTTTTAATCAACACATTTATACCACTTCCATTGCAACAGGAGCAAGTCCAGAAAACATCAAGAGATGGGGACGCAGGAAACAGAGGTTTTTATGCCAGCCAGCAGATCAACCTTGCCAGTGTGGCTGGCCTGCCAGCTGCCCCACAAGCAGCTAGCTGGCTACCCCTGCTCTCCTGCAGGCTGACCAACACACATCCGCCTCCAGCTAGCCCATGGAAGTGGGAAAGCCAGGCTCACCTTGACAAGAGCAACACCACACACCAGTATCAGTTTTGGCTATTCTGTGGATACAAAAGATACATTTTCAGGAACTTTGGTAAGATGTGCATTTAGTTGCTTTTGAAAGTTCAGCTATTAAGTCAAAAAGAGGGAACAAATTCACTGACTGATTCTAACTTCTCTGCATCTACAAACTTCATTAAAAGATAACTGGTCATTTAAATTATTTATTTCTGCTCTTGCCTCTCAACATTACAGGAACTAGTCTCAGAAAACCAGAAGATACATGCTTACAGGCAAGAGCTACCCTGAATGCATAGCTGGGATAGTAAAGTAGCTTGATTAAACATACAGGGTACCCAAAGAGCTTAGCATTTGCAAGTCAATTCCAGACTACTTCCACCTGCCTAACTGAAAGAAAAAAACTGGACCAGTTCCAACACCTGGACTGGATTTAACTAATACCTCCCCTCTTGCATATGAGCATACCCTAGAGTATTGTTTAAATACTTGACAACATAGGTGTGGGTGCAACACAGTGAAAGGAGAAGGTGTTTGCATCAATCAAGTAAACACTGTTCTTCCCTAGAAATCGCTTTACTAGCCTTTTTTTTCCTTACTCCTCTGACACCTTTTAACGAGCATGAAATACTGCAATGCACATGAAAATGCAGAAGCCTGGGTTTGGGCAGAAGAAAAAAAAATTCAAGGGCTTGTTTGTATACAATAGTTGAGATGATTAGGGTTGTCAGATGCCTATCTTTGGTTAACATTAGAAGCTAAATATTCCATATTACCATAGGAATATAATTTGTTAGTATGTGTAAAGTTGAGGCTTAGAGTGATGATACTGTTCTACTTGTTCTGGTACAGCTGGCTTCAGCCAAAAACAGAGACAAAGGGACACTGATAGAAGGTGATACTGCTGTTGTTCTACCTGTTCACACTTTCAAAGTGCATATAGCTTATTCCAAGAATTGCAAGCAAATCACAATACACGAAGGAAAAATTCTGGAACAGCATCACGGTGGTCTGAACGCAACAACTTAATCACAACTGAAAGAACTAAACCCAATGACGCTGTGCACACCGATCCTCTCTATTTCTTTAGGACATGCAAAAAGATTTGACATCCATGCCAAACTAAATCAAATGTTTCGTCAAAATTAACCCTTCCTGCTAGGTTTATTCCTTTAGTTACAAGCATCACAGATTATTACGCAGCCTTTTTTCCCCCCCCAGTGTATGTTCTAGGCAGGCTCTTCTTCCCCACACCCAATTTTGAGATTTACCTAATTACCACGTACTCCCATAAAGCTCCAAATTGTCCTTCTGAGAAAAACAGTGATTTTTTTTCAGTCATATAGACTACAAAGTTAGAACAACTTCACCTCTGGCTTTGTTATCATAGTTCCGTATTAAATTGCGCTGACCCAGTTAGAAATGCAGGCAGGGGGCATGGATTCCACAGTACGAGCAACAGATCTACCAAAGCAGCCAAATACACTTACAATGTGCCTGTACCCTGACCTGAGACTCCACAAGAGTTTTATTTCATTTGATTACTTTTTGACCTGAAAGGTATTTGCTCCTCTTTTAGGGAAACATTCTATTATTTTGCAGAAAGTATTAGAACGTGGTTCAGATTCTCTGTGTGCTGCAGAACCTTAATACTATAAAATTTCCTTTTGGCTTGTAACCTTTAACACAGTAGTAGGTACATTAGAAGCAGAGCGCAGCATTTACGCTACTGTATTTTATGCCACAATCTGTCTGGGACTTGTGTTCCTCGGGGTTAATAAAGGCCACCGAAGGAAAACCAGTTCTTTTGCAGTTGGAGCTGCCACACTTCCCCCTCCCCCCCCAAGTTTGGGGCCCCTAAAATGAATACCAGCTGCTTTTTGTTAGCCAGTCTGTGGCAAGATAATTCAAGTATCTGAACCTAGCTAGTCTCAGCAAACTGGATGCATGAGATATCCACTGTGACTCTTTCACTTAGTGATGGGTAATGACTCACTGAAGTCAGACATGCCATGCCAATATGAAAAGCCACAAGTCTCCAATTATTGTTGCTCATGGTGCTGACTCACCTGAAAGCCCTATGGAAGCAAAGCTACCCATCCACATTATCTACTTCTATTGCTCCAAAAGATGCTGGCAGAAAAGCAACTGCTAAGTTTCATTCTTACCAGCTCTTTTGTAAGCATATTCTTTGAGGTCCTGATATCCTCTCTGCCTTTGTTTAACCTGCATATTGAGCTACTACCAGCAAAGAAGTGAGATGTGAGCACTCATGTTTTAATTTCCATATACCAATTACCCAGTTTACAAGTACAGACATATCAATCCTCAGGAGACTGGACCTGAAGCAATTTAGCTGGCTGCATTCAACGCAAATTGCACCAATATTGAAGGACGCAAAGCAGTCCAGAATACAATCAACATGTTATCTGCTGTTTTAATACAGAATAAAAGGAGGTGGAATTCTCTATTCAGCATCAAAACTCAACTGGGGGAGGGAAGACAGAAGCAGCTAGTCGATATCCAGTTACTGATGTTGTGTGAATCAAGGACATTATACCTAGTCAGAAGTTTTACAGCATTTCCATTCAGATGTAGATCTTAACACTGTTAATCACACCTTAAGTGACATCAGACCAAAGACCCCAAGGCAGCCACACGGGCTCCACCTTCAGTCAAACTGAAGTTTCCAGGTAATCCCACAGCACCCCAAGCTAACTCATCACTGTGCAACAGTTGGTCTGCGCAGACCAACAGGCAGGCAGCAAGGATCACCAACGAATTCAAAGTATTTGTTTTGTCCTGTGGTCCTAACAGGGCAAGGAACCTGTCCATGCAGTGTGGCAAAGAGTGGTGGCAATGCGGCCACTGCTATCTCCAGTTTGACAAGGGCCCACCTTGAAGAACTTAACTGTACAGTTTGGTCATTTATGCTACAGCCCAAAAGAAACTACTGGTCTGAAGGATACCTATATCAAGCCTTTGTCCTTTTCCTGTACTTTTTGGAAACAGAAGGGTGTACTGAATTTTACAGTGATGCCAGCCTGCTTTATCTGAATACTGTGATATGGCAAATAAGCACCAAAACCAGTGGATAACCAAGACAGCCTAATGACAAGTGATTCCTATTCATACTTTTAAAAAAAGTTAGAAGATTAAGGCTTCTTGACACACTCTAAATACATACAAGGATTTGAAATTGGGTACAGTTTTGTGTTACAGGAATCTGCTTTTGCCAGTACAGATTTCTATTCAGATGTGTGAACACTAAAAAGATATTTGTTATTTTCCTGTATTACACGAACAGTGTAGCAGATGCTTTAGAATCTCCTAGAAACAGGAGTTTATCCTGTCCTTGAGGGAGAACAAGCAAAGCACCTACCCGACTCCTTGGTCTCTCCCAAGACATGACACCACCTCTGTCCTCTCCTACAATTTCTAAGCAAGTTGTCCCTCCCATTCCCTTACCAAGGAGGGAAAGTACACTGACCTGTCGATTCAAGCAGAACAGCTGATTGCCACTGCAAAAAAGCAGGAGTCTGTTTGCTCTTCTATCATCTAGAAGACCCCAATTCAAAGGCATAGGTTCAGTTTTTTCTAACAGATTTTACCAGAAACCAAATCCACCACTTTTAATGCCATACTTCACAGCCAAAATACCATCTTCACTTGTGTACAGGACATGAAAAAAGAAAACAGCAGAGCAAAATTAAAATGACTGATCCTGGTAACTAGGTGCAAATACCAGACTAAATTTTTGATTTTTAGATCAGCATAAAGATTTAAATAAATTCTTCTGAAAAGAAAAGCTTTTATAAAATTGTAGGTATCCACTTTCAAGAATCTAATTACAAAGTGAAGTGTTTGGTCAGAAAGGCCTCACAGACTTCTGGGGCAAATGCCACAGATGACCAGACATTCTTAAGCTTGCCAAATATTTATACTAGTTTCCCCTAGGAAGAAAAAAAAACCCAAAAACCAAAAAACAAGGAAACCTACTAGGCTAAATACTAGCCAGATACCTTCTTGTGCAATCTATGTTTGAACAAAGACACTCCCTTTCCAGATACTCAAAGTCTTCAACTGTAATATCAAAGTACCTCACACAATCATTCTATGATGTACTTATAAACACCTCCCTGTGAAGTGAGGAAAAAAAAAGTCCCATTATTCCATCTATCAAATGGAAAAAAATAATTGCAATTTGTGTACATTCACAGGGTGCCATGAAAAAAAAACAAATCGAGTCCCTAGAGAGCTAGTCTATATTCAACCACAGCAAGCTTTTTTGGTATAATATTACATGGCTCAAACGAAATCTTTTTTTTTTTCTTTCTATTTTTTGAAAGATATAATCAAAAGGCAAAAAAAGATTAAACATGTGATAGCTGCCTAATTAAATCTATGAAGAGATCATTCTGCTCAAGATGCAAGAGAAAACAACAAACCCAGCTGACAACCCAGGAAGAAGATGAAGCATTAGGAATTAGAAAATACACTCCAGCAACATCCCACGATCTTTTATGAACCCTGTCAGCAACTCTTCTGATTTAATCATTCCAGTATCATGAATTCTAGATGCTTCTACCTCACTTTTTAACGTGACATAAGCCCTGATGCCATGGTTCTGCCGTTTGAACATTCTGGGTATCGTATTTCTCTCCTTGAGGATACTTTCAGTTTCTCAAAATTCCAATTTATACGCCCTTCCATAAAAAGTGTATTGGCTAGCCCTACAAAGTTGCTAAGACCACCAAGAGTGGTCTGGTTTTGATGGACAAGAACCAATACAGAACTCCTGCGAACCTCACAGCTATAGGGCCTACCAAAACACAGGTTACACTGAGTGCAGAGGTATAGTGGGCCATACCCCTATTGGCAGTGGGCATGGGAGGAGGGTACTGCCAGATTCTGAACTGCCGCTGGCAGCTCGTGATGGGCTCAAAGGTGCCATCGCATTGATTGCCCATGTCAGAGCTCCTTAAACATCTCTTCTTGTCTGGAAGGTTGCTCTTCACTGCTGTTTGTTCAGTGTTATGAACACTACCCATTACCAGCCTACGTTCTTCCTGCACGCCTGACAATCAGTGGTTAACAGGATCCTGCTGACTCCTAGCAGGGCGCTCTCATTTCAGGATTCTCTCTTGATGTGGAAGCCTTCTATATCTGGCTGCAAGTCAGGTTTTTGGTGCAGAGGAATCACTACCACTGACTTTGCATCTAACATTTGTGTGCATGAAAAGAAGTAAGAGACCCTGATGCCAAAAAGCTGCACGCAAAGACACTATCTGCCAGTTAGGGTGACCTTAGCTTACCTGAGAGACAGACAAAGTGTGTCTCTGCGTAATTTCACGAACTTTCTGACTTACACTGTAGTTGACTAAGAAAAGGCAGGACTAGGACGTTCTGAGAACTGCAAACCTGAAATCTCACACTGCACCTGGCCAGGAATCCCTTATTACATCTGTCAAAACTTGGCCGCTAGTCACCCTAGCACCCTGTCTGACCACCTTCTCCTCCTGCAGACGAGCTTTGACTATGTTCCACTCCAGCAAGTTTGCAATGGGGCTTGAGCACTCACTGAAATACATTTCCATCAAGGCTAACAAGTCCAACTATAAGAAAGCCATTTCTCCAAGGTGGTTTTGCAAATCACCTATTCTACCACTACCTCCAAAGTCCACCTGTTACTGAATCTGACAACACCCAAGGTTAAAAATGCACAAGAAGAGATCCTCAGCTGGTCAGACATGACAGAATAAGAGGGAAAGAATTCATTCAGTAACAGGCCTTTCAATGGGGAAGACATTAATTGCCTCCTGTTCTGCAGCCATTCATACGGTATATATTCCTATTTTGTACCTGCTGTATTTACTAAACACACACACACAAAGTCAAGTTTAAAATTGACTGTAACATTTGCTTAACCTCAGAAAGGAGACAAGTGTCAGCTGACCCAGAAGGAACAATATGGAGCTTGCCTAGCAGATTCAATGGCGTCAATCTGACTGTGAAGGGATAACAATCCAACAGTTAAGTATCACTAGACAAGGTATACCTTCTCCCCTTCACACCGACCTCTTTGAGCCAGCACTGGTCTTCTCCAGACATGAAGGGCTGGCTCAGGAAGCTAAGGGAGCAGAAAATTAAAGAAACATGAACAGCTTTGCAACCAGTTCACTTCAAGGCACAGACAGTTGTGATGCAGGACTAACTTTTTGGAAGGAACTAGCTCTTTTGACTACCCATGTCAAATTTTGTGAAATGGAATGCAAAGCCCGCAGCTTCTGCTATTACAGAAGTAATGAGGAGTACCAATTCAGTGTAAGAGTTTTACAGTGCTGGGTATTTTGGAAACAATTGATAGACTCTATTCTTGGAAAATATATAGGTTTTACGTTTCTTTTTCATTTCAAGTCAGTTCACTTGGCAATTTGTCTTTACTGCTTGATGACATGCCCCATCAGCTTCAACAAGTTCACTGCCTCTTCTAGCCTAATCTTATAAATTAGATGCCTCATTCCACTTCCAATCCCACAATAAATACAAATCTGATCACTCACTTGTAGCTGGTACATCCTCCTAATAGCTGTCTTGTCAGATAACACAGTTTTAGAGGACAAAATGTCCTGCTTGGATTTGTGCTGGAACTGCACAAATATTATGAAAGCCTCAGAGAACTTAAGCAAAAATAGCTAAAAAGCTCTTAAAACTAGTATGACAGTTACACTGCTACCAACTTTGACAGTTTACAAGTTAAAAATCAATCCTTTAATAGAAGAAACTTTAGAGATACCAGTGCAACTGCTGTAGTGTTAGAAATACACAAGAATGAAGAAAAACAAATTCTGTAATTACAGGAAGATTAGCACAAGGCTTGGTATATCACAACAAACAGCAATAATTGGGCCTCAATACAGCAAGCACAGATCCCAATCAGCTTATGACGATTATGTTCATCATGAGATGCCATCTCCAAATTGTTTTCTCCACAGGTATTTCTGAAATAAACGACGACTTCCTAAGGTATCTGTGTCTTTAAACATTTTTAAAATGCAACGCATTCAATCGATTTTGAACCTCACAAGGAAAATACAAGACAGCGTATCTAAGTGGACTTATGAGGTGTTTGTTTTCTGCCAAGAGTCACAAACATTTCACAGCGCTGTACTATTTACTTGCAAACTAACTAAAGTTTGGAGAATTCTGTAGCAATAGCAAACGAGGAGGCTTCCCACATCTACCACTTACCTCCTACCCATGTAATTCTTCCCAAGGTACAAACATGCACACCTGTATTCTCCCAAGAGTATGTATACTGGCCTGAAACGGTAATAAAGAAGCTGCAGGAATCAGAGCTTAGGAACTCTGCATGAGAGTACTGGATCTTATATTAAATCCAGTTCCCAACAGGAAGCTACCCGACACCTGTGTTTTCACTTAACCTACTGAGATTCACCAAGCCAGCGAGACTATTATGACAGCAGGTCCACAGTACCTTAAACCAACCTAAATCAGCTGTTACAGCCCTACTCCTCCCACCCCGGGCCTTCTTTTGCCAGTATCCATTCCTGTGCCAGCAAAGTGAAAGGCAGAAAGGTGATCAATCTGTAGAAGTGAGCTCCTGAAAGAAACTGGATTGTTGCAAAGTAGCTGGGAGTAACAGGCTTTCTGGGATTGCTGCAAGCCCTATTTGTTTCATGTAGGGTCTGAGGGGAGTACAGGGAGACAGCAAAAACACTAGTCAATGCACAGAACAGCATCAAGAAATGAGCTGGTCATTAACACTGCGCAGCTATGGTACCTCCACTGCAATAACCTTCGACACTTGATGGGAACATGGCTTTAAGTCAACCTATACCTTTCTCAGACACCCAGAGACTGTACGGATTTGGCCTCCCCAGAACAATATTCCCCTGCTGGCAAAAAAACCCATGGCAGCATGACAGAAAAATGTGAGTAAATTCAAGCATCCTCAATAACTAGATCCAGACTGTTAGCAAGGCAGCAACAGTAAAAATACTGAAGCTGTGCGAGCTNCTGAAGCTGTGAGAGCTGATGATGGAGATCTGGGCTAAGCCCAGTTTCTTCCTCTGCCTCATCTGGGGTCGGGATGCTGAAGGTACAGAATAAAAACAGATCCTTCGAAGTCCCTGGACCCAAAGATGATACAGACCAAAAGGTGATATAACTGCCCCCAAAAAACTGTAACTGTGGAAAAAGACATCAGTGGCCAGGACCTCTGAAGCTTAAAATCACATAGAGCAGGAGCAGGTGAAAGATGATGAGTGGCTGTGTCTCCCTTTGGTAAATAGCCTCCAGAGGTTAATCCTATGGCCTAAGCAACAGAAGTTCAAGGACTCATGCGTGGCAAGTATACGAAAAGGAAATTTTAATCCCAGTCATTAAAGTGCTTTTACAGAAAGTTATTTAGATTATAATGCACTAACTCCTCACTAGTTTTTTTGGTTTGTGGGGTTTTTTTTCTTTTTAATGAGTGCACGTGGACCTTTACTTTTGATCCAGTGTGCATTTTGCTAATTACATGACCACATAGTCTCATTGCATCACACACAAAAATAACAGTAAGTCATGCAGACAGCCCTACAAATTATAACATCTCCGTTCATCAAGAATTTTTCCTCAGTTTTAGTCAGCAATGCTGACTAATCCCAACAAAAAAAAATGGGCTGAATTGTTTGATCTGTCACCTTAAACATCAGAACAGTGAGCCAACATATGGGTGCCTGCTATTGTAATAAAGAATAAGTAACACTTCTAGTCCAAGAAGCTGGAGGAGTAAAAAAGTCTAACAAGGATGTTACTAGGCAAGGAATGAAGCCGAAGAACTGCAAACAGAAAAATCAGAAGGTTCAAAAAAGGTTTTCTAAAAGCTAGGCTAGCTTAGATGTCAATATAAACAATTAAACAAGGCAGTTACAAGGGGTATTACAAATTAAGTGATTGCAACTGTTTAATCTTGTCCTTGAAAGCCTTAATTGTATTGGAATAAGCAGTGCCTTACATTTAGAAGCCCACTGAGACATAAGATTACATGCCTATGATCAACACAGGAAAGCTTTCTCTTCATATATGGGACAATTTAAAAAGCCCTTTCCCATCTCTGGAGAATGTAAAATTGAGAAGGGTGTGAGGAGAAACTGTTCTGGCAGTTGTTTGTCCAGATGAAACCGCTAGTGTCTTGGCTCCTTATCACCCAGCTCTGCAGGTTCAGGTTAGCTCTGTCTGCTGCTAATCACACGTCAGAACCTATAAAAATAGAAGAGTCTCACTAATAAAAGCAAGAACACAAACTCATATTGAGCGACTAACACTTTGTTTCTGGCTTTTGATTTTGCTNAAGTAGAGTGAACCTGTGCAGGTCAAGGAATCAGAAGTCTTGACTTCTGCTCAACAGATCCGTTTCTTTGCTCTTAGAAAAAGAGCATAGTGAGAAGTTACATGGGGTACTGAGGTCTGTCTTAACATAAAACAAAAGTACTTACTCATCTTTTGTTTCCTTTAAAGTTGCATTAACAAAAAGCAAAGACAATTATACGGCCCAGCAAACCCAGTAATAAAATGTTAGTTAACTAAAAATTAAAGGAGTAAGTATTTTGGTCTGCCAGAAGAGTCTGTACCCAGAGGGGATAAATAATAACTCATCAGTATTTATTAGAAGCCAAAGCAAGATTACTAAAGAATGTATTCAAGCCTTATGAGTTCAAAGGCAGTAACTGTCTCCAGGCAGAAGGTGACTCAAACGCCACTATTTTCAAACCAAACTTGAGAGCGTACAGCTTTGAGTATTTTACATTTTCCAAAGGATGTAATCTAAATATCAGACCATGATTTATTACTCCATCATCCTAACCACTTATTTTCTCTTTGGTGGAATTTGACAAAATGTGTTGATGCAGATCAATGCCAATGACAGATAGCACTGATGCCTCCTGGCTTACAAAATTAAGTACAGAAAATTGGAGGCAGGATCTCTATGTAAAACTCCTTATCACAGCACAGGGGCCAAAACAAGTGTATTTAATTGCTGACAGCTGGGAATAACATACAACATTTGACTTTGAAAAGAAACATTTTGCGGAGAACTGATAACTTTCACTAAATACAGACAAACTGTCCAATCAGCAGGTCAGTCTGTGTTCCAGTATCTCAAGGGAAGCACAGTAAGTAATGGCAATTATATGGCACTGCTTTGCTCCTTCATTCTCCGCTATAAACTTTACTTACATTGTTTTACTTCTGGAGGCTTGAGTGAGATAAAGTTTACTTAGAAGGGTACTTCTAACACGAGCTTTTAAACAAGTATCACGATCAGAAAAGAGTCAAAAAAGGAGGCGTAGTAGAAAATTTCAGACATTTAATATGAATTAAGTTGTTCTGAAAGATGCTGACACATTTCTAATCTTTTACAGTCCTTTAAATGAATCTGAATTTCATTTTAGCATATCTCCACGGGTATACAACTTTTACACACTTCTGTGTTTCATCTGTTTGCTGCCCCCAAAAGAAAGATGCTTCTTAGATTTTTAACCCTTTACAAAGGCACGGGTGACAGCTTTAACCACATTAACACTGTTGGAGCTATCTACCAAACAGTCTTAGGCTCAGCCACAAAAGGAAGTCAAGTCAGCACACTGGAAGATAACCCTAGAGGATATACTTCTCTGTAACAGCAAATACCCTATTCCAAAATAATTACTCCCCTTCAGGAGGAAATGAAAGCCAAGCTACCTTAGCTGGTCTGGTCTAACTAATTTCAGTAAAGCTTAGGCAGTCAATTCCCTTCTTCCCCCCCATGGAGGCAGATATTTAATTCCCCTAGTCTCCGGCATGCTATAATATAAGCAAGTATGGATGACAGATCAGTTCACACTAGGCATGAACATACCTAACCTTTCCCTGTTTAGAGCTCTGATGGATCCAGGCCAGTGACTGAGAAAGCAGCAACAAAGCCAGTAACCAATACGGGGAGATGAGACAAGGACAAAATGAATGAGAAGCCGCAGGAAGAGTCTCACTGGATGAGAAGGGGAAAAAGAAACCCACCACGCCTCCTCCCTACCCTGAAAAGCAACTGCTAAACAGAAGGATGGGCAATTTTTAGTTACTTTCTAACATTTACTAATGTTGGCCAGAAGTGCTGAAGTTATAATACTCTTTACATACAATATTTTCTGTGAGAAAGATGTGCTGTCCCCAAGTTAAACAAAAATTAAGATAAAAATTAGTTTACACCGTGAATGTCATCTTAAAGACACTGCTGCTGCTAAGCCTGACCTGCATAAAATTGTCTCCACCCAAACAATAGCAGCAGAGGTGTGAATTCTCCTAAAATAAAAAATGTGCTTCCAAAGGATTGGAATTCCAGCCCTACTGATTACATTAGTGAATTTAAATGATAAAATCAACAGAAACGTGGAAAACACCCTCAGGTGAAGTCAAAATAACCTGACACATATTTAGGTTTTCACTCTAGCGAATCCTAATCCGGTTTCAACCCTAGTCTGATTTGAGAACGACTCCCTCCCCCCTTCCTTTCCTATTACAGAAACTTAAATGCAAGATTTGGGGTTTCCTCCCTTTTCAGTTGCGACTAGAACTGAAGATGTCCCCAGTAATGACACACGGATTCAGAAGACCTTCGGAATACCTCCAGGGAATAAGCTTCTCATCACCCAGCCTCTCTGAAATTTGGGGGGGGGGAGTAAACTACTACCCCATTAGCCTTAGTAAGCACCACGCTCCTTCCCGATTTAGATGGAGACGCCCAGCAGACGATTACTTATGTGCCTACCAGCATTTAAAAAAAAAAAAAAAAGGGGGGGGGGGTGTAAGAAAAAAGCCAAAAAAGGTTGATTTAAGGCAGTACGGGGAGCAAGATGGGCCAGCACGGTACGCTGGGAAAAGGCTCCTCAGAGCGGGGGAGCGGCCCCTGCCCCCGGCACAGGCCTCCGTTTGCGGGGCAGGGGGACGCGGGCAGGGCAGCCCCCCGCCCCGGCGGCCGGGCTATTACCGCCCGGAGGGACCGGCACAAAAGGCGGCCGGCCCCATTGTCCGCCCCCTCGGAGCCCCGATCCCGCCGAACACGGGGGAG
>VYZV01008279.1:37274-49606 GCA_013401275.1 Pandion haliaetus | reverse complement strand
ACAGCACAGGAATGTAATCTGTCATAGCTAACTGATGGTAACCATTTTTTTTTTTAGGTCCATTCCTGCCACCCACCCCCACCTCCCTGAATTATAGTCTCAAATATTCTTTGAACATTACAAGACCGTGATATAAATTTGTGAAGTCAGTGGAATTACGTCAGGGCTCAATGTAGTCCTGTTTTGTTGGTTAAACATCTGATACGATAGCTTCATGACACATGCTTTCTTTTAATTAACTGTCATCAGAGGTGGGAGGGTGATGTGTCATAATGATGGTTATTCATGTGCTCTGTAGTAAGAATTGCCTCTAAGCCCATGTCATCTGTGGAAGATTTTCAGTTTTTTAATGTGGTCTGCATGGCCTTGAGGTTGTTATGAAAGCTTTTAAAATTCTAAATAGGTTTCAGACTTGCTTCTTTTTATTTTTTCCCCTTTAGCTCATATAATAATTTCAAATATGCAATGATTCATATATATTGAATATATATTCCATAAACATTAAGCTATTTTTTTAAACTAGAAAATTTTGGCCATGTTTCTTAGAGACTCTGTGAGGGTTGTACAGTACGTGTCTTCCTATAATCCTCTGTTCAGGTCCCAATTCACTCTTCTGAAAATCAGGATTTGTACATTTAAAAACCAAATGGGACCTGATGAGAAAATTTGCTACTTCTGAACATTGCAGGGGTCAATTTCAATATACCATGGGCTAGGGAAATATAGGCAGAATTACTTGGGGCTAAGAATTCTTGCCTTTGAATAGAATAATCTGAAATGACTACATGGCAAGATATGCAAACATGGACTTCCAGCTGAGAGGCCTGGTATGGCTTTTCCAGGTAGTCAGCTGTTAGTCCTTGCAAAAGTTTCTTCCTGCAAACCCAGAGGGTCTCAGCTCAAGTTTTTGATTTTAGCAGCACTTTTATGCCCTGTAAGGTCTTGAGGTACGTATTCTCTGACAAGGATAGATTGTAAACGGTTGCCATGCCATATCACTAGGGTAGTAGGGAATACTGTTAAGATGTAAATTTAGTGAGATTTGCATGAAACAAGTCTGTTAAAAGATAGACAATTTAGGCTAAAAAAAAAAAGTACAGCGCGGGGTTGGGGTTATTTTTTCCTGAATCTGGGCTGAACCTGGGTGCACTCTTGTAATCAATTCCAATTGGTGTCAGGAGTTCGCCCTAGATTACTCCCAAGATTTTGTAAGGTGATCTGCATACTGCAGATGAGCTGAAACTTTGGCTGTAAACACCTTTTGTATAAATCATGTGTCCTTGGGCTATGGGAGTGCTAAAAGCATGTTCTGAGAAGGCTTCCAGACATTCAGAGGTCTCTAGCCATTTAGCATGACTCTAGTATCTAGTCATCTCTGATTAATCAACTGCTCAAAAGCCAGATTTGCTTTACGTGGATTCTGCAGTAAGACCATGCCAGCATGTAGGTATTCACATTACATCAAGCTCTAAAATACAGCGGTCAAAAAAAAAATCTGACATAAAATAACTAGCCAGAACTGTCTGAGAATGCTGGTTGTGCAATGGGTTTTACTCATTATTGAAGTGCTGCTTTTACTCCTTGGCTACTTGTTGATGCAGTGGCCTCTCCTTCTGACAGGATGCTAGCTCTGGTTTCATGCTGCAAAGGCTTTGGCATCAATAATGGCTTAAGAAGTCCTGTTTACCACCCTAGGCATGATATGCCTTCTGCTGTTCTAGTGCAATTATTTGTGTCCCTATTCTATGACCCCAGTCAGGCCCTCCTCCCTTTTTCCATTCTTTCTCTCCTAAAGTTCTGGGTCAGTTCACTGATCTGGTTCACACTGCCCCCCACAAACAGAAGTACCAGAACAACTGAGCGGTGGCATGCTACAGCAGTGAGGGCAGGAAGAACAGCTGCCAGGATGAGGAGGAAGCAGTGGGAACTCCTTAATTGATGCTGCTCAAGTTCCTGAATCATGAAATCACAGCTTTAGTGTAACTTCCTGCAGATCTGTCCTTTCATTTGTATTTGTTCCATAAACAGTCTACAGACTGTGACTTGCTACCATCAGCAATCTTTCAGAATTCTCTTTTTCTTGTGCAAAAATGTAAAGCCACCAAGTAGTCAAACTGTGTTACATGAGTACTACTGCATCTCTTTCTTTAAAGAGTTCATCTTTAAAATTTTCTCAGTGCTCTCTGGAGTTCTGTGTGGAATTGTCCCCAGGTCACAGCATTAAGTAGTATAGTCAGTAGCAGATGAGAATGGAGCATGATGGTGTTGCTGCTGGAAAGTAGTTTTATTTCAATTACCAAAGCATAAGATGCCCTTTATTGTAAGCTAGATACACACATTTAAAGGACAGGTATCTGCAGAATAATTTACAGGGCTTAACAGTTGTGGTAGTGGAAGGAATGAGTAAGGTGGGACAATGGTGAAAGTACTGCATTCACATATCTAGTTATCTACACAAGCTGAGTGTAAGAGATGATTTTTGGACCTCCTAGAATTGTAAGTATGTTGGCTTGGTTGCCTTTTATTTCTTTCCTGGGAAATAGCCTTTGCAAAACCTTCTACCCTTTTCTTTCCCACTTTGCCTAAGTATTTTTTTTTCTCTTCCTTTTTAATATACTTTGCCACGCAACTCTCTTACTTCACTAGCATGGTCTAGTTGGTTCAGTTGGATAGTCATCTGTCTTCCCAAGCTGAAGAATATGAATTATGGGCCATATTTGACCTACCCTGTATTTTTTAATCTATATAGGCCATTACTATCTGGCCAACTCCTTACCGAATTGGCCAAAGCAATCCTTAATGTTTGGCCTGGGAAAAATGAGTTAGAAGTGGGTTTTTTTTCCAGTGAAAAGGGAAAAAAAAGAAGAAAAGGTGACATTGTACCTTTTCCTCCCCTTATATCTTCCTTTTTACAGAATGTTAAAGAAAGAAACAGTAAGACATACTTACTGCTTGTACTAATACAAAATGCATGAATGTTTTGCTTCTTTACTAAAAGTGAACATTAGGATTGCAAATGAGTCACTGAAACCGGTTTAAATTGTGTACTCTTTATTTTCGTCTCTTTATTCATTTTTGAGGCCTAATTTTTAGGACAGATATCAATTACATTCATAAAACAAAAAAGCTGTTATCAGTGATGTCTACAATATGCTGTCATGAACCGAAATACTTCTGGAAATCTCTTGCCTGCTTATTTTCATGTTATTACATAATGATTCCTGTGAGGAATACAAATGCTGATAATCGTTATTTTTCAGAAACGGAAGGAATCCAATTGGAAATTTGTGGAAGAACTCCTTAAAAAATCCACTGATGCTCAAGTAAGTGTGTAAAGGAAGAAATAATGAACAAAGGCAGTGTCAGGGATGCTTTCAGAAAAAGACAGTGCATGAAACAAAGTCCAACTAACAAGTGTATTTTTGGAATTCTAGTGGTTTTTATCACAGGTAAATGAACATCCTTGACGTAGCTGAACTATGGCAGTATATAGTTCCCTCCTTGTTAGCGGTTACACTTGCTTTAAAGTAGTTGTGCTTGGTGCTAAATTGTCAGATAAAGGAAAAAGATAATTATCCTGGAAGGGAAAGTATTTGGCTATTCAGACAAGATGTATACAGAATAAGAACTGGATGCTTAGAAAATGTAAACCAGATACTGAATGTAAGGATATCGAGTTGAGGAGACATGATGAGGGAGATAGTCAGTTGCATTGAAAATTCAGCTATATCCTCATCACAGCGGGAAGGTGACTTGCCTTGCTGAGCAATTTGTCTTACAGGCTTGAATCAAACTCTTACTGATAAGGTTCTAGTTTCTGAGCACTCATTTCATACCTTATCATTTTTCTTTCTGCAGAACTGTTAATGCAATGCTTCATGGCCCAGAGGTCAGAATTGACCTGCTTTTAAATATGCTGTTCATCACGTTTTTAAAAATATTACGTTGCAGCTCTGTAAATTTGTTCTGAAGTTGCATGGTACAAATTTCAAATGCTGTATCAGCAACAGCTATAAAAATAATTTCTTTAATTTGCATACACTTAAGACAAGAATAAACATGTTTATTTTTTTATTTGGTCGCTCATGAAATAAAAGAACCCTGCAAAGTTCTGCTCAACGCAGAAGAGGAATCAGTTCTTTTTATTATTATTACTGCCTTGCTCATGCAATAGCAACAGCTGTGGTTGAAGCTGGAGTATGGAACAATACTTGTTACAATTACGGTTTTTACAAAATATATTTTGTAGTTGTTAGGATAGTTGAAACAATAGATAGGGTATTAAAAAGTTGGAAAATCATGCTATACTTAAACTTTAACATTTGTTTATGTAAAAAGGTTCACTTTTTGAATGATTTCACAGTATATAACTGAATATACATTCATATACATTAAAACTGTGCATATACATTACAACTACAGTGATGACTTCACTTATTGGATGCTTACCATTTTGTTAGAGAAACTGGAGAGATTTAGATAAGAGGCATAAAAACTGTGAGTGGCTTATTAGCCACCTTCCTGTGTTGCATCTTCTGTACGTCAGCAACCTGAGGAAGTAAGAGGACACTTATAGTTATGTTTTTCTTCAAAATATTCTTCTTGTGAGTGTTTATTATTTTGAATAAAGATTACTCTGAAGTTGAATATACATAAAATATACAGCTTTTTGACACTTCTGTTAAACAAGTATTGAATTGTAAACAGTTTAGAAGGGCAGCTAGGTGGCTAAATTCAGAAGATTCGAATGAGTCAGTCATGACACAGTAATATGAGGCAAATATCTGTTTTAATTTCCAAAGGCAACCACTGTTGGAATTAAAACAAACCCTCATTTGTCAAGGATATGTTTGAAAATATTACCAACTTTCTAAGGAGCCATCTAGTTTATTTCCTTTTTTTTTTTTTAATTTGTTCATTGTTTTTTCTTGCATTATGGCATTAGCTGCTTGTAGGAGGTGCTCCTTGGAGAGCATTAGTCCCTATATGAGCATGCACGAATACATGTAGGTACTTCTATTAAAAAATGCATCCTGTTTCCTGTCCCTGCACACCAGCCTTCCTGACAGTGTCTAGGAAGGAGATTTTCTTTTACCAGTAGACATGTCCATCTCCTCTGTTGATCTGTCAGCTTCATGTGGTCACTCTTACCTTTTATCCTACCCTTTTGTATCTCTGAAGTATCTGCTGAATGAGGATTTTTCAGACCAGAAAATGTAGGAATGAGAAGCACAAGGAGATATCAAGAAGTCAATAATGAAATGGAACGTGGAAAATCAGGGAAAAGCAGAATGGAGAATGGTGGTCTTTGAATGAGCAACAGGACAATATTGTTGATATTGCCCACTAACACTTGTCTTGATTTTGTTAGTAAATCCTACCTGAGCCATCCTTTTCAGCATGTGCCCTCTGTTATTTATACTAGAGATGTACAGTAATAGCTGTGCAAAATAAGTTAGAAGAAATGATAGAGCCGAATCACTCACTTGCAAGAGAGGGCAGGAACTGGTGGTTAGAAACTTCATTTTTAAGTATATGGGAGCTTAAAAACTAATCATGTTCTGTACATAGTATGTCCATCAACCTCATAATCCACTTGTGCTTGTTGCTCCCCCACTTCAAAAGCTTGTAGACTATAGGTGTTCAGAAGGAGAATGGGAATATACAAAGGATGGGGGGGAAATGGAGATGAAATCAAGTATGCAGTTTTGTGTGCTTAAAAGCATCTGAAAAAGGTGCAGATCATACATTTGTAATGTAAATTGATAATCTCTCTCCTACCAGTAACTGTTAATTTCTTTTCATGTGAGCTTCAATTTCTATGTTGTGAAAAGATGATTTAATAGGCACTGTTGCAGACATGGATTTTGAGGGTGAGGGAGTGTCATGAAATTAGAGAACAGAATGGTCACCTTTGATGAATCAGCAGAAACTGGAGTTAGCTTTAACATCCTTAGGACAGCTAAGTATTGGGACGCAAAAATTACTAGCCAGTGTTAAACCTGCAGCATTTGAGTAGTTTCAGTAAAACTGTTGAGTTTAGTGATCCCCAGCACAGAGAAGGCAGCCCTCGTGGGCAGCAGAGAACCTGAGCTACCTTCATCCAGCATATGCCTGATTTTGGGGACAGTAAAGACTTCCTGAGGTGATGTCCCATGTCCAGGTGAAGGTGGCAGAGGAGTGCTGCAGCACCCTGTCTCCAGGTAGGAACTCCTTCTTTATAAGGTTAGAGTCAGCCTGCTTCTGACCAAGGAAAAGATGTGAAGGTGCTATTCAAGTTAGGGGACCAATGGACATGGGAAGCAAAAATACTCTATTTGTGAGCTGTAAATAAAGATAGGAGCGATAGTGGATACCTGTGAAAGTGTAGAGTGCTGCTTCCTTGGATATATCCTTTCAGTTTCAAACAGTTGACAGAATGGTGAGTTTCTTCAGCTGGAAACTGCTCTTTTTTTATAGTTCTTGATGGATAGAGTTGAAGACAAGTGCTCATGTGAAAGATCTCCCATCTGTATCACAAAAAATGACATTTATGGGGAAACTAGTTACGTGAGGTATTCCCTACTTCTGTTGTAATTTGGATTTCTGTTAATGGGCTAATGACAAAAGTAGAGCTAGTTTACAATTCTATTTGTACTACAAAATGAAAAAGGTTGTACTAGAAATATTAACATAGCTGTATTTTTATACTAGGCAACATCAAACTGACTAAATTTATGGATTGTCAGTATAAGATGAATTTGTGTTTACAAAGTTTTATTGTAAGTGAGAATCAAAAGCTTTTTTGTTCATAAGAACTAATAGCAGTCTGTCTTATTAGCCTTCTCTCATTTTATAAAAAAAATGCTTCATGTTGTTTCATTTCTGCCTCTATTTTGTCATACCGTCAATATATTTTTTGTTTAATTTTACTCTAAAAGAGATACAGAAGTATTTGTTGGAGTTCTAGGAAACCAATTTTTTTACTACAGTAGGAGGTCATAAGAGAAAAATGTTGTGTTTAGATAGTACTATCATTTTGATAGTATCTGGTATTCCTCTCTTCTGCGATAAATTAAAAGCTGACTACCTCAAGAGTTCTGGTAGTGTTTCCAGCAGTGCAAGAGACCATTTTAAGCAAAAGAGTAATGAGAGAGTCCATTAATCCCAGGGATATTTGAAGTCTGGAGAACTTTCATATTAAATTTGAGATAAAGCCTTCAGTACTATCTTGGTTTTCGAAACTGTTCTAAAACTATTGTTGGACAGATAAATAATGGTTGAAATTGAAGCTGCTCACAATACAATGTTTACTGTTGAACTAATTTAACTGAAGCAGTCATTGTTTGTTGAATTAGTTCCTAAACATAATCCTATGCACAAATTATAGCTTTAAGACTAAGCATTCTCTTTGTAAAGGGTGTGAGTTTTTGTTTGGGTTGTTTTTTGTTTTGTTTTGTTTTTTTACTTCTTTCATAACTGGGTAGATCTCTCCAGAGAAATAGATATGTTCAGCTGCAGTTTTTTGTTTTATATCAAGACTTGCTTTTATTCATTAAAAAAATAGCAGCTGTTGAAAATGGCTGCAGTTCTGTCCTTTGGTTTTTTTTGTATAAGATTGTTATGTTGGGAAGACTACTGATGTAATAGTTACAGTTATGTCGTATATAAAAACAATACTTGAGGGTCACCTTTCATTTTTAGGCATTTTTATTATGTTTGAACTACTATTCTGTACATCTTTTAATTAGTCTCTCCTGAAGAGTTTCTTTTCTATTTCAGGGGTTTCATATGTTGTTATACATAATGTCTTGAATATATAATTTTCTATGGCAACTGAAAATGCCTTTTCAATTTTCAAGTTGTTTTAGAAATATACCACTTTAGAAGCCATATGCCCTACATTAATTGTTCATGAGAAGGCAGATATGATTAGAAGTTATTGTGGATGATGGGTGTAATTGTTTACGGTATTCTGATAAATTGTAGCAAATAATGTTTTTGACATGAATGTGTAACCAGGTAGAGATAAGTTAACTTGAGTTTTAACTCCTTTGTGTAGCATTGCAAACAGGAAAAAAAGCAGCTCTAAGACATAGTAAGTCACAAGAAGTAGCATTGTCGGTAAGATCAGAAGTCCTGCTCTTCCAGTAGCAGGTAATTAATGAAAGACTATTTCAAAACAACAACCAAGCAAACAACCCCCCCAACAAACAAACAAAACCACCCAACAAACCCCAACACAACCTAGTGCTATCTTTCTGTTACATGGCATCAGTGATTTTTTTTTTTTTTTAATTTTATTTTTTAATTTTATTTAAGACTTTTCTGAGCAGGGTGAGCATGGGACATAATTCAGGACATAGCACTGTAATTGGAACTGAAGGGGTTAACTTCCCAATATTTATGAGGCATGGTTTCCTTCAGTCCCCTTCCTGGGTGTCCTGGTTTTGGGCTGGGATGGAGTTGACTTTCTTTCTAGTAGCTGGTATAGTGTTGTAGTAGATTCAGTAGAGAAGAATGTTGATAACACACTGATGTTTTCAGTTGTTGCTAAGTAGTGTTTAGACTAAAGTCAAGGATTTTTCAGCTTCTGATGCCCAGCCAGCAAGAAGGCTGGCTGGGCACAAGAAGTTGGGAGGGGACACAGCCAGGGCAGCTGACCCAAACTGGCCAAAGGGCTATTCCATACCATGTGACATCATGTCCAGTATATAAACTGGGAGGAGTGGGTGTGGGGGGATCACCACTCAGGGGCTAACTGGGCATCGGTCAGCAAGTGGTGAGCAGTTGCATTGTGCATCACTTGTTTTGTATATTCCAATGCTTTTATTATTATTGTAATTTTATTATTATCATTATTAGTTTCTTCCTTTCTGTTATGTTAAACTGTTCTTATATAAACCCACAAGTTGAACTTCCCCCCCCCCGATTCTCTCTCCCATCCCCCTGGGTGCAGGGGGGGGTGAGTGAGCAGCTGCATGGTGCTTAGTTACCAGCTGGGCTTAAACCACAGCACTGGGGCTATGATTTTGAGTCATAAAACTCATCCTGTATCTTTTTTTTATTTTTCTTACCCCTTTTATTCTTCTTTAGCTTATTTTATACAGTTAGAAATTCCAGGCCTGTATAGTGTTTAGATGTATTTAAAAGCTACAAGTAGGTCAGGGGTTTCTCTTGTCAGACAACAAGTTTGCTAGTATCCCAGAGATGTGTTAGACTTACATGTGTAAAAGTCTTCCCTTAAGACAACTACACAGAAGGCAGTCCACTAAAGTACTTTTATAGTCAGTGGAGACAATAAAGCTCTCCCAGGGCTTATCATCCTAAAGTAGATATCGAAAATAGGCTGGATTGAACACGTGACTTCAGTCTGAGCATGGAGCTCCTAATATCCTAGCTCTGATGCAAGTCCAGTTTTGCTGTCATGAAAAGTTGGATGAGATGAATCCCACTCTCAGTATCCCACAATAAGAACCTGGATGCTTCACAGTGTTCAAATTATTTGGCATTTTCTATTTTCTTTCCTATAAGCCTTCTTGCTTTTGTGTGCAAAATTTGGAACTGATGAATACGAAAAACGTGGTGTGGGAAGTTTTTTGTGTTTTGGTTTGGGTTTTTTTCTATTATTCAGAGACTTTATTGCCTTTGATTTAGAGTTGTCTGGGATGTTAGCAGTGTAACCATGTTGCAGAGATTTGAGAAGGAACATGATTCAGAAAGAAAAGATCTTCCTGTTTGGAATAGAGAAACATGAGCTATCAGATCGTTACACCTTCCCTCTGTATCAGTAGTGAATGAGCTTTCCTTTGGACTTAAATGACAGAAGGGCTTAAATGTTTAGCTAACTCATCCATTCAGTATAGCTAATGCCCCATTTACTGTTTTGTGAGGGTCTATACCATGCGGTCATGTTTCCAGTTAGGCTCACAGTATTGGTGGGCTGTTATCTTAATGTGTCTACAGCTCTGTGGACACCTCAAATGGTGCATGATGAGCTATTATATTGGCTGGATTGCAGGATGTAATTGTCAGCTTTTATCTTCTGGTTCATTGCTCGTATTAGCAGATGCGTTTACTCAACATTATATAATTAAAAATAGTTTTTGTATTAGGAAATTATTCTTAGTAGTCTGGTAGTATTGGGTTTATGTGTAGACAGGGTGATGCTCCCCTCCTCCAATAAACTTCTTATTCCCTTTTCTAGAGTGGTGTGTTAGAGGAACACTTACGAATGCATCTTCAGTGCTGTTTGACTTTGTGTAGTTTCTGGGACTCGAGCCTATCTGTTGTCACCATACTCTGGGATTATTACAGCAAGAACCTGGTAAGTAGATGGCTATATTAAAATGTAGAATTACATGTGGACTGTCCTTCATTTTGAGCAATTAATTCTGATTTTCTGGTAGCCAAGCGTGGTTGCTGTATTTTTGTAAAAGTGACTAGTCAGTGGCAGTATCCCTAAATTAGCTATATTTATTTAAGAAATCATGTTTAAATATATGTTATGGTCACTTACATTAAGTCATAATAGAATGAATTATAATATATTTTTACTCTTATTTTTCATCAGTACTACTGATTTTAAGATCTTGCAAAACCACTTTGCACATAGTTACAATGCATTTTTATTTTTTGAGTTGTGGTAAGAACATATCCTTTTGTTTGTGTGAAGGATTGCATCTTACTGCCTTTGGAATATTAGCATTTACAGTTACTTATAATCTTTTCTGTTTTCATTTATTCTTTTAGAACAGTTGCTTTACTGTTCCTTGGCTTGGTCTGAAGGGTCTGGCAAATGTTAGTAAAACTTCTTTGTCAATGCTTGAGTTGGTAAAAAGTTGCTGTTGTGAACAGCAGATCCCCACCCTGTACGAGTCCAGCAACAGTTACTTCATTTTTGTCAGCATTTTGGCACGGATAATGAAGGAAGCAGAGAACAGTGGCGTGCATCCGTGGAAACAAATTAAAGGACGGTATGGCGAGTATTTAGTTTCTCTCACGTTGTAGGAGGTNGGGGCGGGGCGGGCTGTACTGTGCTCATGAGAAAGTAAAGGGGATGGGGGATCCAGCGTGATTCATAATTTGAAGAAAGTAGCTGTTCCCTGCAGTTTCTGTTGCCAGCTGAGGCTGTGACAGGGTCCAAGAGCTGGGTCCAAGAATCACGTTGGCACCTAGCCTGTGATGATTTACTTAGTCCCACAGGCCAGGAATTTGTTACACTGGCAACGAATGTATACAGTGGTACAACCCTACTGCCAGACAGGTAATGTAATTAAAGCACAGAAGTTCTGTCTGAGCTGCATGTAAGCCATGTGTGTTGTCCAAGAACATGCAGACTGGCTCTTGCTAGGCCTGCAATTTCATTTATATTACCATATTATTTTTCATGGTTTCCAAAATTTCTCACAATACTGTTTTTGTGAGGGTTTTAATTTTTCATATATTTTTGAAACATACTAATTAAGAGGTATGGTCAATCATGATATAAAAAAACTTAAAATATATATGCTCTAAGTCAAAATTCTGATGTTTTATATACTTGCTGAATCCTTAGAGCTTCTACCATAGTAATGAGATTGTACTGATCATTAAAAGTGCTAACTTTTAATTTATTTTTTTTTTCCATCGGATATAGGAGACTTAGAATTAGTTTTGTTTTGTTTTTTTTTGTTTTGATTTTTAAAAAAGATTTTATTAAGTATTAATACTTATATAAACTTGTATGCAAGTAATAAATATATAAAAAATGCACATATGTATTCAGACCTTACAAAGTTATGTGGTATATTTCTCTCAAGAAGGAAGGGTTATCTTGGCTATCAGAAAGGGAAAATATACCTAATGTCTATCTACTCTTCATGAGTTCTTACAGTCAGTAAAGTTCAGGTTTAAAAATTACTACAACTACATAGAAACAAATATGTTGTTGGATGCTGAATCAGTGTCTTGCGTTAGTTAGTAATTTTGATTAGCCTGCTCTGTTTTTACTGAAAACAAATTATATTTTTATGCTATTATAGCTTGTTACTTTCCCTAATTTAAGAGGGGGAATAATAATACACAACACACTATGTCAGTCTGCTCAACCAGTATTCATCTTTTCTACCTTGAATAAATCAATTACACAAGTAGCAGAATTTTAACAGCCTACAGCTATGATTTTGGGATGAACTCTGTTTTCAGCAGCTAACCAAGCATTAATTGATGCATGAAGAACGTAAATGCCTGTCAGTAGTAATTTACTACTAAACAACATTAATTGGATTTGCTGTAATTTTTGGTGGCTAGATTTGATAACCTCAGCACCATTTCCAACTATTTTTCCAGGTGACGGAATAGGAAAACAGCAT
>VYZV01008279.1:21124-34985 GCA_013401275.1 Pandion haliaetus | reverse complement strand
TTTTATAAGATATTAAGAGGCAGCTATTGATCTGCCATTACTTCAAATGTGCAAGACTGAAATATGTGGAAAGAGCTGTGGAGGAATGCATAATAGGAATAGTGAGGCCCATATGCAAGATCTCTCTTTAACTAGGTTCTTTGTTATTGTCTAGTAGTTTGACTGCAGCTGTCAATAGCTTATACATCCAAAGACAACTGTTTTTCAGGCAGTCTTTTGAAAAAAGATGAAGCATGAAACTAAGTTTAGTTGATTTATTATTTATTATTTCAGTTCAACTGAATGTATTTACTGGAATAAATTGGAGACTTCAAAAATACTTTGACATTTTCTCCATTAGCTAATACACAGCATTTGTTGTGATGTTTTTAAAGATGAAATACGAAGAAATTTGAGATTAGTGAAAAAGTTGCCTATTTCATAACTCGGCATTATTTTGAAGCTTTCCAGAACTGGGGGTTATGTGATTGTCTTAAAACACAGGGAGGAGGGCATAGAAGTTCATTACAGACTTCTCAGGTCATCACAGACAAGGTACAGGATGGTATTCATACCTTTTCTTACAAAAAGCAGGTCTGCTGAAATATTTGAATTACCAACACACTCAAATACTAATTGGTGTGAGAGAGATTATCAGAGCCTTGTTTTTAACAGTTCTTCATTTCAGCTTCTGTGTTTATACATTTGGTTACTGTTACCTGCCTATTTATCCCATCTACAGAAAACCTTAATTCCTTAACGCTTATAAAACACTTTGATCTGCAGGCTGTATGGAACAGGAAAATGTTACTGGTTCTCTCTCCCACTTTGAGAGACTCACTGAAAATAATCCTCTGTTGCCATACAAGTAAAACACTAAAACCACTTACTTGGTTCAGAAGGTTTGGATGACTTTGTACTAACCAGATGTTAAACTATTATTGGCTTAACCAGACTGATTAGGCCTGGTTTGTCTGCAAACTTGGAAGGGGATGAAATGGTTCAATGCCATCCTCTCTCCTGTTTTTAAAATCCAGGCAGATATAAAATTATTGGAGTGCAATGTACAGAAAAATTACCTTTATGAACAGCCTACTATCTTATAACTGTATGACAGGGAATTTACAGGTAGGAAGGAAGGGAGATCACGGATTAAAGAGAGAAGCGGCTCCCTTTAGGCTGTTAGGAAATAATAACTTCATGTGCCACTTTCTGCAAACCCCAGATGATGGCTCACAGGAGCATTCTTTATTGCTGATTAAGTAGCATTATGAAAATACTGACTTGGTTATGTTAACTAAATGCCTCAGTATTTAAAGCTTAAAATGTCGAATAGTTTTAGCAGTCCCCTTTAACATATCTTGTTGGATTGCTAGAATTGCATTCCAGGTTTCCCAGTTGCTTTTATTTGAGGATACTGTAAAAATGGAAATCTTTCATTTGCAGAGTGAAGTCTAGCCAAAAGCTCTTCTTTAATTATAGCTATTCATGCTGCTATGGTTAAGGGTCTGTCAGCATTTCCATTATAAACCTTTATTTTCAAGGGTTTGGAACATAGCAGTGAAAACTTGCTCTGGGCTAAAACTTGGCATACAAGGTTTTGAAAGTGCGCTTGTTTTCTTCCTTTCTTTTTTCTTAAAAGGCATCTGAAAAAAGACCCCCACCTTCACCATTTTTATACTACTGTGTTTTAAAATAACCCTTTCCAGGTTTTTCTTGGTTTTTTTCCTTGTCTGCTAGAAAAGTACTGGTAGGTTTTGGTTGCTGTATTTACCTATGCTTAGGCTGTTTTATGTAAGCTTTTTTTAAACCAAGTTTTGTTGTTTTTTTTAAATTGTTGTCATTATGATTATTTTGGTGTCCATATATTTAAGTAGAACTGTGACTTGGCAGGAGAACTCATTTTTATTATTTTTTGATGATGTGGTGAGTGGATAATTGGAAACAAGATGCTACTTGCGGGCACTTCCAAGTATTTGATCTTCATAGTGAGATTCAGTATGAAGTGTAAGATTGTATTTTAATACAGTCTTCTTTTTAGAAACATATGTAAAATAAACAGTAAACAATGAAGAAACTCTCCAAAATAAAAATACAAAGTGCTTCCTTCCTATGTTTACTTGGAGCATTCAGCTTCTAGCTCAGACATAAGTTTTTCCTTTACTTTTTTGTTTCTGTTTTTAAGCAGTGTTTTAGAATCCTGATTTTTTTTTTTTCTTTAATGAAAGGTAAATGCAGGATGCTTGCACATGAGTGTTTTCATTTGTTCCAAATCTCTAGTACTACCCATCATCTGAGTGCCTCGTGACACAAAAAGAAACCGTAGGTTAATAAAAATACAGGCATTTAATGGATGTGACAGAACTTGTTGTAAAAATGGACACAGAAATCTGCTGGGTGCATGGAAACAGTAGGTTCCGGCATTGCAATATGTTATTCTTAAAAGAAGCGCTTGAAACCTCTTAAAATGTCTCTTATTGTAATCAGGTATTGCTCTGACATGAGCTTTTTCTCGTTATCATCGTACTGGCATTTGGGTTTTGCAGCGTGTTAGCACTGAGTTACAGGATTATAAAATGCAAGTACATGCCCAGGTGTAAAATCACTCCTGTACTCCAGACATCTTTGCCTAGTTTCAGGGAGACTTGCCACTGAGTCCCATAGGAGAAATGAGAATTACCACAAACCTAATAAAATAATAAATGGTAACTTTATTTTGAAAACAATTCTTGTGTATTTATGCCTGTTCTGCCAGTGTTGAAGGACATGAAAAGCTACTGAAAATTCCAGTGTGTAAATTTCATAAGCTCTGCAGGAATACTAATCTGGTAAACCTGTCTCTAATTAAAAGTTACATTAATAATTGAGCCATGGATAACAGCAGAACTGGATGTTTCTATCTGTTAGAGTGTGTCTAGCCTTGAGGTTGTGAGAGAAATCACGATAGGAATGGATTATCCAGTATATCTTTGCTATGGAAATGTATAGTCATACGTAATTTTTTTTTGCTTTACTTGCCATCAAAACAGCCTGTGGGAAGCTTTCTGAGACCAACAGAAGCCTCTCTCCCCCTCTCTGTTACCATGTAAGTCAGCAGATAAGCTCAGGAGGAGAATAGAAAGGTCCTTCCCCCTCCCTCCTTCTTTTCTTCCCCCTCAGGGGTTTTAGTGTTAGTCTTTGTAAAATGCATTTTCTGATGTTGAACTTCTGAAAACTGCATCCAGAAGAGTTTGGAAGAGCATGAGTCTTCTCTTACCCATCCCATCCTGTTAGTATATTTAGAGCTACCAGCTGTGATGTCCTGATAAGCACAGAGGGCAACTCTGTGACTAAACCAGTGAACTGGGAGTCAGAAGATCTTAGTTTGGCTCTAAGATCTCCCAGGCTTAATGAATGACCATTAGAAAGACATTAAAAGTTGCTATGAACTTTGTTTACTTGTGTGGAAAAAGGAAGTAAGTCCCTTTTTGACTTCACAACATAGATCATATGCTTGGGGAGCAAGCATGCCTTGCTGTGCTGACTTGACCTAGGGTTTAAAGTATTAGTTTTTTCTGAAGTTCAGTTATTCCATTAATAAAACTGAGGTTTGAATGAATGTAAAGAAAATCTAGTTTCTAAATGCTTTAAAGCATGGGAAGAAAGCACTGCTTTAGAATATAGCAGCATTTTGAGAGGTTTGCTGTGTCTAAATCCTTAAAAGTAACATTACCATCTTTTGTGGGGATACTGGATATGCTCTTAGCTACAACTGTTGCCTTAAGGTATGCCTCTGGTAATTAAAGCTGAATTTCTTTTCTCCTCTTCCTACTTTATGTGGGATTTGAGTTGGGTTTTTTTTTCAGGAACTTTTTTTTTTTGGTATAAAATAACATTTTATACCTTTGTCCCTTGTATTCTGAGCTTCAAAGATGACTAGCTAAAACTGACGTGTTTTGATTTTGTGTCCTCTGCTCTCAGAGTATTACTATAAAAGGAATGAAATGAGCTATAGCGTGCACTGGAGCATTGTACCTAATGCTTTGCTTATAGAAAGTTCCTGTATGCGTCTAGCATTGGTTCAGGTTTCCAAGAATGTTCACTTCCACTTTTCACTGTCCATTTTCTTGAATCAGTAGGTGGCCATGTGAAAGCTGAACAATTGATTAAAATCAATTTCATATTGGTGTTTAATATGTAATAGAGAGCATCTGCCTTAGAAGGAGGGCAACAAAGCTGGTGACAGGGCTGGAAGGAATGTCCTGTGAGGAGCAGGTGAGGACTCTGAGCTTGTCTAGTTTGGCGAAAAAGGAGGCTGAGGGGCGACCTCATTGCTCTCTGCAGCTTCCTGAGGGGGGGACGTGGAGAGAGAGAGAGAGAGAGAGAGAGAGAGAGGTGCTGAGCTCTTCTCCCTGGTATCCAGTGATAGGACACGTGGGAATGGTTCAAAGCTGTGCCAGGGGAGGTTTAGACTGGACATTAGGTAGCATTTCTTTACCGAGAGGGTGGACAAACACTAGAACAGGCTTCCTTGAGAGGTAGTCAATGACCCAAGTCTGTCAGTGTTTAAGAGGCATTTGGACAATGCTCTTAATAATTTGCTTCAGCTTTTGGTCAGCCCTGAATTACTCAGGCAGTTGGACTAGATGATTGTTGTAGGTCTGTTCTAACTGAAAAATTCTATTTTTAGAATCGCTTTAAGAACAAACTGAAAGAACAAAAGCTGTCAAAGGACATTCTGACTGTTGATGCTCAAACAAAGCCAATCTTGGTAGACACCCGAAGCTAAAGAAACTCAAGTCTAGTACTTGGACATCAGTCGTAAAGATACACAGCTCTGTCTCCTGTTCTATGGATGGAAATACTTTTCTGTGTTTGATCCATTGTATCCATTTTATCTACCAAAAATTAATCCACATAAGCTTTCTGTGGCCTACCTGACAGCAGTACAAGACTTACTGTTGTGAAAGAGTAAATCCACCAAAAAAAGAGAGGAAAATCATATCCAGGTGTACTGAGAACCTGCTGCTTGGGACCCTGCAGTTGTTCAGAGAAGTATGTGCTCCCTGAAGGACATAAAGCACAGATTTGTTTTCTGATGGAAGTGTCTCACTTTTGAAATTATTTTCCCCATATTAACTTTCCTCTCAGTTTTCCTTCTTTTATTCTTCACACGAGGTGCAAAAATGGCTTATCATACAGAGTATTTTTTTGTTGTGGATGTTAGACAAAGAAATACTTTTGCCAATAAAATCATTATATGAAAGTAGCCTTCTAATCTCTTAATTTTGATTGTTTCTTCGTTACCTTACAAGATATATATTTCTTCTCTCTTTAGGATATCTCTTGTCAGATTTAAGGCTTATTTAAAATGAACAGAAAGCTGAAGCAATTTTCTTTATTCCATTTCAGTCTCCTAAGGCCTATTTCCCCCTGGTGAGCTCATAGCAACAGGGGGGTTTAAGGGAATTCAGCTTTCTGCAAATTAATGTCTCACATCATGAAAATTCAGGACTTTTTTTTTTTTTCTATATCTTGAAAAAGTAATACAGTGAGTGCGAGTATTATTTCTTGCCAGCGGGTGGAAGATGAATGATTTTGTCACAGTTTTACTGCTTGATGAGCAGTGTCCTGAGGGTCAGGCTTAAGTCTGTGTCACTATGCTGCTCATTACTCTTGAGCTAAATAAGGGCTGATTGGATCTAAATTGCCTAGCACATGGGCCGCAGATGAGCTCAGTGAGTAGGGGATGACCTGCTATTCAGGCTGGGAGTAACCCCGGTGTGCAAATGCTGCATTAGAACACCGTGGGAGAATGAGAGGCTACCGACCGCTGCCAGCAAAAGAAATCGAAATGTAAAAACTCTTTGATGCTGCAATGTTAGAATTTGAAATGTAGGAAGTGACAGGTTGATGGTACTTATCAGCTTTGGCTGGATTAGAGAACAGTGTCATCTTGCTTATATAATGACAGAAGAATGAAGCTAGCTCCCAACTACTTTGCAGTGCAGAGCTGCTGCTGTCAGAGTCAATGCTGCCTCCTATTGACAGTCTGTGCAGAAGGATGGAGAAAGCGGATGGATAGACATCTTGGGACGAGGTTCTTGGGCTCTAGCCTACCAGAGTGCACTCTGTGCCTCTGCCCATCTGTTCCCATATGTTTCTGGTCTCTTTTAGCAGAGAATTGCAAACCTGATTGACAAAATAGCAAGTGTATGTTTTGGGACAAGAGCAAGCCACTGTTGTCTTTGAGAACGGCTAGAGGAGTCATCTACATGCACTGAACTATACACGTGTGTCTCTGCTTCACACAGATTATTTCCCTTTGTATTCTTCTCTCCATTGCTAGTCCCTGTGAAAGGGGGTCGTCTCTGGAGAGAAGAATTAATTTGTGCCTGTGTGTTTTAAGAGGAGAAAAAAAAAATCTGAATGAACTGAAAGGCGAGTTCAGTTATGCTAACTGTGAACACATGAATATACTTCTCTTAATGGGGGAGAATGAAAAGCAAGCAAAGCACCTGCCAGGTGCTGAAAACAACACAGATTGTCATGGTTTGTGCAGTTCTGAAAGATTCAGTTCAGTCATTCAGTAGAACAAGCTTTTGGGTTTTGTTTCCCCCCACCTCCATCACTGGCGCTCTGGAAACTGAGTAATAGCTACAATGATGATAAATAATCAGTTGCTTAATTTTTTCCAAATTTGTTTCAGATTCTGTTACTGACTGCTGTAACCTACCAGCCTCACCTTCTCTTACTGCTAACTTATGGGACTACCTCATCAGCAAGAGCAATTTGGTGCTCACATGATACCAGTGACTAAATGAAGAGAAGGGACGAATCTAAATACATTCTGTGTTTTCTGTTTACTGTTCTCTATTTTTCTGTTCTCTGGGTATATACTATTTGATTCTTCTTCCCCTGGGATGCTTTTGCTCATGATGAAATTCCTTCTGGGACATAAAACAACTTCCAGTTTACTTGTTTCTGGGTATTCATAACAAAAAACAAAGAGAAAAGAAAACAGCAGCCTTACAAGTACAAACATTTCTGTGAAATGGTGTGAGTCTATGGGAATGAGAGAGAAAAATTTCATAAAGAACTTAATTAGTGTGAGGCTTCAGTCTTGTATTGTCTTAGTATTATCAATGTTTAATGGTATCCCTTCAGATCACAGAAAAAGAGGAACTATTTAGCACAACTACTTGTAGTAGGTGAAAATGAGTTACAGAGTTTGTCTGAGTTTGTATGTGGACAAAAATTACAGGGTATTTCTCTGTGTTCAAATGGAAAGCAGAACCAGAATTTAAAATTACTTTGATATTTTGAAAAGAAAAAAAAAAATCATCAGCAAGAGGAAATAACGAGGGCAAGTACTGAAATTAGGAAGAAGAAATGCTAATACGACATATGGAATGCTTGGTGTGGCAGCCATACTGTCAAAGTATGGGGAAGTAGTATGCACCATGAGGTGAGAGAAACAAAGGAGATCTCCACACCTGCGGTTGGTTAAAGTGAGGTAGCTACCATAGCTGTTACCCCATCTGTCTGTCCTGCCCTTGCTTGTAGACTTTGCTGCCCACACAGCACAGGTGGCTGCAAGGTCCTGTATTGTCCCTGCACTAGCACAGTTTCTCCCTGGTGTAGGGAGGAAAACTAAAATTGTTTGTGAATGGTAGTTCAAATGGATCCTGTTGTATCTTAAAAAGGGAGTGGGTGTGGGTGTGGTACTTATGTTTTCACCTCTCTTTACATGGATATCTATTTACATGGATTTGTAAGACCATAATGGCTGTAAGAAAATTTGAAATTTGATTGAAATCTGTCTATTGGCTAACTTTTAACAGTGACTTTCTCTCATGCACACAACCTGTATGATATTAGGAAGCAGGACTTAATGTGACTCTGCTTAAGAAAAAAATAAATAAATTTAAATATCATTGTGGGGTGTGTTAATAAAACTTGTGCAGGTGAGAGGAGCTGCTTATTCTGTCTTTAGCTGTAGTTCTGCATGCGGTTCTGGACATGTCAGTTTACAAAACATTTATGAATAAATTAAAAATTGGAGAGTGTCACAGAAGCGAATGAGGAGAGTAGGAAGTTTGTGGAAGTTTGATGGATTGGATTTTAGTTAGGAAAGGTTGAGGGGGGACATGCCAGAAGTTATCCAGTATGTAAAATGATGTTGCAAAGAAGACAAGTTGTTGTTGTTGTCCATGCCAATGAAGAAGGGATTGGTTTAATTTGGGGCAGAAGTTTAGTGTGGTTATTTAGAGTAGGCTGCAAATGTGAACACTCTGGTAGGCTGCAAGAGAATGTTGTGGAATCAAATTTAATTTTTTTTTTTTTACTTTTTAGACAATGCATTAGACAAACATTTGCCAGAGGGTAGTCTTTGTAAGCTTACCAGACTGCTGAGATGAACTCCCTAAATGACTCTTGAGATGCTACCCAGCCCTTCACTTATGTTTCTGGGATTTGATATTAAGGAGTGCTCGATGCGGCTTGTGATTGCTTAGTAAGGATGCTTCCTAAACAGTATTCTGTGCTTTTCCTTACAGAACAAAAACTCAGTGAATTCAGAAGTTAAAGAAACCGTACCTGAAACTGTAGTCTGCCATAAAATTTAACTTTGGAAATCTGTAATTCGTTTTGATTTGTAGTATCTGCACTCTTTTTAATTTACCCTTTCTATTTGGGGGGGCGGGGGGGGAAGTTGAACCTGTTTAGTGCTTCTGTGTCCTACTAGTTCTTGGAATTTCTGGGGTGGGAGTGGGAGGGTGGCTCATGCTGTGTGCACAGCACAGCGGCTCTGTTGAAGAGGGTGCTGGGTTTTCGGTGGTTTTGTGTTCAAGTCTTGAAATCTGTCTAGAAAACTACTTTGAAAATGCTTTTTTAGACATTTTCTAAAGAAAGCTAATTGATACAGGGCATGTACATGTGCGTTGTCATGTTTTATTTGGCTTGGAGCAAGTCCAAGTGCCATTAATTGCCAATGCCTAAATGCTCCAGCTTTCTTTCCAGTGGTATTCAACCATGGACAGTGAAAATGTGCCTAATGTGAAATGAGCCTGAAATAGTAGGCCACCTTATCCTCCCTAAAAACAGAATGGGAAGAGTAGAGCATCCTCTGCAACACGTGCACTGTGCATCGTCTCGTTTTCTTGTGGGGGTCCCTTCCTGACGTTGTTACTGGCAGGAGCAAGTAGGGAAAGGTAAAAGCAGTTTGTGGTTTACTTAGTTCTCTGATAAGCTGAAGGTACTGTCTATTCTTTCTTTTTCACAACCAGAAGGCCCTGTTTATTTCTAATGGGGTTAATTAAAGCCTTAGGGCAATGCTGAGACCCTGCCAATGGCTGGAAGGTACAGACATCATCCAGGCTGCGGCCCCTCACCATAGGGAACAGAGAGGTAACCCTGGGCTTGTCGCAGGCTCTGATATACAGCTGTGCTAATGCTTTCTGAAAATACATGAGTGAACTTTTTTGTCAAATACTTCTGTTCATTTATTAATTTCTCGCTGTTATCAAAGAGGGGTATGAAGTCTCTGGTTTAATGTGTGTGCTTGCAAATCCATGTTAAGAAACAGAAACCTTCTGGTTCGCTATATGGTAATGCAGGGACTACACAGGCAGCCACGGCAGCCATTATGCACGCAGCAGGAGCATTCGCTGCAGACAGGGATGTGTGTCATCTTTTATTGAGGGGCAGGAGAAGGGAGGAACAGGCAAGTACATATGTGCTTGCCAGGACAATGAGGTTTTCTTTTACTTTTTTTTTTTTTACAGTCTTGTTTTCCTTACAAAAAGTCACCCATGAGAATAAAAGCAAATATTTTCATTGGCATTCTTTGTTTTTGTGGACAGGAATATATTGGTTTGCTATTGGCGATGTGCATTTGAAAATACTTCAGTAAGTGTTCCAGGTATCTGCCTAAAATATTTTAAAGCTGCTAAAGACTTGCTCCCAGGGAATTTTTCTAATTCACACCACACCTGTATATTCAAGGGTATTCTACAACGGCTTGATTCAGGGAGGAAATCTGCTTGCATGTGTACTTGTTCAGTGTGTTACATTTACATGGAGTTTTGTATTAGGTGCAAAGATGACATCAGAAAGTGAAGCACTGTGATAATCTCTAAAATAATAATTAACTACAGCACAACCATGATTATCCAAATGTCATAGGGAGAGTGAATATATTCAGGCAATCAAGGGATTTTACAATGTAATTATTAGACATTGGGGAGATGTGACCCTACTTAGGGTAACAGGGAGCTATGGTTAATTGATGTTAGGCTAATCAAACTTTTACTGTTTTATTATTCTGGGACCCTAGGCTTTGCAAGACAATGTGTGCATGTGCTTAGAAAAAAGAAACCCCAAACATATCAAAATATAAGCCTAAAAGTGAATCTTGAGGTTATGCTTGTATTACCTTGCTGTACTGAATTACTGCTATGATTATAAGTGTTGAGAAATCATTTATATTGTCTGTAAATCATCCCCATTTTACATCACAGTGAAAATTCAATACATCTTGATTCCGAGTATTTTCTAAAGGTATCTATTTTCCTACAGCATAAAAAATGACTAGTTTTTTCCAAGTCAAACTCAAAAATTGAAGGTGTTTTTTCCTGCAGCCAAGAAATTTTTGTTGTTTTCTTTCTTGAAAGAAAACCTTTGATATGTGTACAGTCTGAGCATTGTGACAGAAAATGCAGTTGATGCAGTCCCCCTTGAGCTTCATTGTCTTCTCCAAGTTTAGAAAGTAAGGACATACAACAGAATTTCATTTCATTAGAGTTCATTATGAAAGGGTTTCCACTGCACTGCTGTGATACTGAACCTCTGGAATTTCTAATAACTCAACCTGCTTTCTGGAACAGTTGAAGATGAAGTATAGCATTGCTACTGTCTCTTACTGAAAGTTTTTCCTCTACGCTTTTNTTCTGAAAACTCTTCAGCAATCCTATCTCCATGTAAATTAATACTGTAAATTGTGCTGCTACCGAGGGTGGAGGGAGTAGTAAGAGTGGGTGGGGGGAGAGAAGAATTAAAATCATTCCAATAAATGGTTTAATTTATGCCTCAGCAGTTAAGCATGCTCCTGGTTAACAGAAATACCCTTCAGCTACACAGGATTTGGGAGGGTTGGAGGGCACTCATTTGCACATAAATAGCCATTAACTGATAAATTCCCAGAGGTCTCCTGTTGCATGCTAGTGGTTCTGACCTACTTAGCTAGCTTAAATTTGTTTTACAGAATTATTATAATTCCATCCTTGGTACTTAAACTTTGTGATTAATGCATGCCTCACAATACAATTAAAGTATAATTACACAGTTTTACAGTTTGCTATCATGGTGTTATTATTATTACAAAGAGCTGGATTTTGCAAATATTAGAAGAATTAGGGTTCTGATACCCATCACTTTGCTGTTATTAAGTGATTATGTTAAATGGGACCCCTTTATGTCTGAAGAATGAAGTGGAGAGAGGGGAATCATTAACTAACGCATCAGATGGTTTCTAAGTGATTGAGGAAGAGATGTGTGGTGGAGTTTTTTACACATCTGTAGACGATAGGTGCAAATACCTTTTGTTCATCTTTGCCAGCTGCCTATGACATGCTCTAGCACATCAGTGCTTTAGCGCTTAAAAAAAGTTTCATACTAAACATCTCAGTAATCTGTTAAAAAATCATTTGCATGTGTTAAACATCTGATTTTATTATATTTCATTGAAGCTTTTTACTACAGGGACAGGGGGTTTTGTACTCATTAAAAACATTAATGGCCAGATAAGAGGTCCAATAGATCTGTGTAGTGTGGGTTAGGATGTACATGCAAAGATGATACAGATCTTTCTCTTGTGGTCTGTAAACTCAGAGCAGTTCTCTGTGGGGGATCCTCTGCTCTTCAGTTTGTGTGCATGAAGGTATTGTATATTTATACTGGCTGCAAATAACAGTAAGTCACAAACACTTCTATTTTTACCTTAATTGTAAGGGTTACCTGGCCTCCCCTATTTTTCTGGCCAAACTTAGTTCTGTGGCTACTGTTCATTCTTCAAAGAGTGATCCAAGAATCACTAACGTTACTTGTACATGACCCAAAAATCCCTTCTATACCACATAATTCTTCTTACATCTTTTTTTGCCAGTGCAACTGCACTGGAAAACTTAGATATTTACATCAACAATTAATACAATTAGCAAATCAAAGGACTGAAAAATATTTTTTTAGTAGTGTTTCCCTATTCCAATGTGACTTACGAATCTAATTTTAGTTTCTTTACCTGTGAATATGTGTTACATTGCAGATTTCACACTTGGGAAATGGAGCAGTTGACATGTTTTCTGAATTACAACTTTCTCTTCTTCTAAAGTTCTTAATGTTACACTATAATATTTTTTTTAGCTATAATTGCACAGTGGAAACTCCACAAGGTGTACAGAAATCGAATGTTGCACCCTCAAGTCTTACTTGATCCTGTGTCTTGGATTTCATTTTTGCTTAGTTTAAAAAGACCTGTTGCTTTTGTGGTTTTCTAGGGTTTTTTAAGTTGTGCTATTCATTTCTTTAACAATGAAAATACTTCTTCTTTTTAATTCCAGAGAACACAAAGAGTAAAAGGCAAATAGAAATCTTTGTCTTAGAATGACTCCTTTCACATCTGTAATTTTTGTCTGTATTCATGCTACTACAATGATATAATCTCTGCTTTTGCTATTATCATTTGCTGTCATTTTGCTCAGAAAACATTGGTCATTATTACTGATGCATGAAAGCATGCAAGCAGGTAGCCAGTAATTATGCTTGGAAGAATTTACTGTATTTCAGGGCTTCCTACTTGAATATTCGTGAATTGGTTTTATTTCCAGTCTTTAAAAAAAATACTGCATTGAAGTGATTTAAATCATTTTCATGTGGCACAGCAAAAATGCAAAGGCACATTACCAGAAAGAAATGGTCAGCAATAAGAGCTGTTTTGCAAAGTTGGCTTGCAACAACTACCACACTGTGTGGAGAAAACAGTTATCCTGTGATAATAAGACTAATGAATTCAGAAATCCATTGATTGAACTGGCTCTGGGTAGATTATGTGCAGGCTTGCTTCAAGGAGAGGAATTTATGAAATGTTTGCTGCATCCAGCAAGCGCTGCTGCTATAATACAGCTGCCTCCTCAGTGCTTTGCTTTGATCCTGTGGAATGAAAGGACAGGAGGATCAGCTCAGGTCTAAATGAGATTACAGCTGGTTCGGCAGCTTATCTGGTCTAATGCCAACTAGTGTGGCTTTGCACGTCCTAAGGGGTTTACAACAGAAACTGTTTATTGAGTATCATCGGTTTACTCAACACAAGCAGGCTAATCCTTCCCAGCCTCAGCATGTTGTAGGATTGTGCGTGAGCCAAACCAAAAGCTGGTGTAGCCAGGGCCTCCAGAGCCCTTTGTCTCGCTTCATATTGATTTTTTTACCTGTGTTAAAGACAGTAAAAAATAAAACCAATAACCAGCCCTATTGTGAGCAAAAGGTTAATCTGACCTAAAAATCTTACAAAAGCATCTTTTAACCCTAGAAGGGATGGTAGCCTTTCTCTGACTTTTCACTCTAGGGATTTTCTAGTTTAAGGTTTTGAAGAGCAAAATAGGAAAAACATCTTAAACATTTAACTCTCTGTGTCTTGCAAGGTCTCTGAATTCTTCCAGCAGCTGCATAGAAAACTTTAAACAGTTATTTCTGACATTATTAACTATGTGCCATCAAGGACATGACATGCTGAATGTAGGCAGAGCAGTAGGAGCTGGTAGGTGTCCCAAGGCTCATGCCAGTTTTTCACTGTAGTGGTTTTTATGTAAAAATATCAGAAAATGCCTTTATCAGCTCCTTTCTCAAAAAA
>VYZV01008279.1:0-11768 GCA_013401275.1 Pandion haliaetus | reverse complement strand
GAGATTTGAAGATTTATACCATCAATGGAAGAATTGGAATGGCTCCGTTTAAACCTACTGTATCTTCAAAAGGAAAGCATATGTGATCTGCTTCTACTCAGGCAGCGACTGATGTGTGGTGAAATGAAAGGAGCTGTAGTCTTCTTTATTTTGTTAACAGGCATTTTTTTCAATTAAGGGAACATAATGCAAAATATGTGTTAGAATGTTTAGGGGCGATGTTTTCCTGATGTGTGTGGGGGAAAAACAGAAAATAGTCTGATTGGGTTTTTTGGGTTTTGTTTTGTTGTTTGGTTTTTTTTTTTTTTTCATTAGTTAAAATTCTTTTTGGCAGGGATTCTTTNAAACGTCAGAATGATTAACTATGTGTTACCTACTGGTTAGGACGTAATATGGGCAGGGAAGAATGTCATGGGCTCTATTCCTTGTTCTGGGATTTCGCATTTTTATCCAGTGACTGACTTAATGTAAAATTCGCAACCAAGAGCAGAGCCTGATCCCAACAGTCAATTAAAACTGGACACAGGTGCCTTCCACCCTGAGGGTGTGACTCATTGGTTGTTACATTTAAAAAAAAAAAGTGTATTCTAGGTTTTAAAATGAAGATAGCTACTGCTGGACCTTGTGCAGCCTGCTTTTTTTGGTGTGGGTTAGTTGTTATCAGATTTCTGGGCCCCAGTAGACAGGGTTAGATGCTCAGCTCAGAAGGGTTTTGTGTAGCTGAATTGCAGGCATCTAGGGAACTTCCTGGTCAAAAAAGGGTGTCCTAAGTGAGCAGTTTGGGAATTACAGTCCAGGCGTCTGAGATCTGTTCGTGCCCTGCTTTTTAACCATTACATCCAACATCTAAGACGTGTCACTTTGTGTATGCTTCACACCATTGTGCCTGATGAAGGCATGTTGTAACACTGGCATGTATGATGTTGTGCAAGTCTGTGCTGTAAAAAACGGAAGCACAAACGGATGAATCAAAGCATTTAATAAAAATCCTGGACGTTAGAGTGCTGAAAAATGTCCCTCTTCCCTTCTTAGCCTTCCCTACCTCATCACACCAATCAGTGATCATCATCCACATACATAACCAGGCATATTATTTGGACATCCCTTTTGCAGTAAACATTTAAATATGCAGTTTATTGTGGATTATTGCTGCAAATTAAACTGAAGGAAGAACACTGAAACATAATTTAATGGGGGCATGTTAATATTTGATAATATTGTATCGTGATTTTTCAGTTCTGTTTGTACAGTCAGCAGTACAGCTCTGTGGTGGTGGTGATACTATCATTAGGGCTTACACTTTCATTATAAACTGTGGGATATTTTTCAAATATTTCCTTTAATGGGAAAAACTTATTTTTGGCCTTAAGTTTCTCATGTTGCTTATCTTTCTGAAATCTATTTTTTAATTCCATAAAGGTGGGTGAAAATTCTGTGCTCTTTTGAGTTTTTTAATTATCAGAGAGTGAAAAGGCTGTTGCTCAAATATGAAGAAACTTTATAAATACTTTGTATATATATATTGCAGATATGGAAACAACTGAAGTTGAGAGGTTCTGATTTGAGGTGGGATTGCAGCTTCTGTCCAGTTCCTACTGCAGTCATACCAGTCTCAATATACTGGGTGCTATATAAAAGGATATAAAAAAGAAATTGTATCCCAAAGAGCTTAGAAACAGATTTAAAAGAGGACTTGGATGATTGACTCAGACTTGAGTAGAATTTGGTCACCTTCTTTCATGCATGTTTCACTGAAACAGCCTGAATGTGGAAATATCTTGAAAGTACGTGACTGTTTTAACCACTAAGTTCCCTAGGTACCTAAACTTGTGTGCCCAGGGACACTAAGGCTGTTTTCACAGGCCTTAGCTGTTTAGCATCCAGCTTAGGCACTTTGAGGCCATAAACTAGATGTTTTAGCACTTAAAATTCTCGTAAGCATGCTGTCAGTGCACTTACTAAACACGCTGATAACCAAGAGTTCAGTGGAGAGCTCTGCAGCCCGGCATACCTGCATTCGTAACTATGTCCAAGAGAAAGAAGGTTCACCTTTTTACACATTAGGTCAAGTGGTCACATCATTCACCAGTGATCAGGAAGCTAAAAGCCTTTACCATGAGATGCCTGAAACCCACATCTATGACTTGCCACCAATCTCTAAGCATGTTTAGGTTGGAGCATTTTCCTCTTGAAGGAGCTGGGCCATTGTGGAACCACTGTGCAGCTAGGGTGCCACTTCTGTGAATCCAGATCCATTTCATTTTCATGAATCTGCATGTGTAAGAGAGGTAGGATCATACAGTTTGTTACTTGTACCTTGGCAAAGCTCCATGATACGCACTGAAAGCAGACTTGAACCCAGATGCAAGCGTTTTGTCCTTGCCTTTGTGAATGCCAGTATTATAGTCCATACTTAGAAACTAGCTTTTCTTTTTTGAATGTTTTGAAAAATTATGTGTAAAAGTAATTAACTCTAAAAACATATTCTCCTTCACACTTTCTGTTATATTTTATGGTAGTATAACAGGTTATGATTTCAGAAATGTACATGTATTTAGTGTAAACTCCGTATTTGAAGCACAGACATAAAAATAAGTAAATGCTTATGAATAAATTACTAAGTAGAAGTTGACAGTGAGTTTGTCAACATGGGAGTTGGTACCTCTATGGATCAATGAAGTAAGTGCTATGGTTGCAATTTTCTATAACTATCATGTAACTAATTGGCATAACGGTCAACTAGTTGAATATCCATACTGGATTATTTTAAAAGGCATATGGAGGCCACGCAAGGATGTTTCTCAGCTTAATCTTGGATAGGACTAGTTACTGGAAATGTGTGTGGCTTCAGTGCTGAAACCTTGCTTCCAGTTCTGTTCACTGTAGAAAGCAACAGTTCTGGTAGAATGAAAGGAAGAAATGAGTAGAGGTATTAAAGAAGTATTGGTGGTTTATGGCATTTGAAGAAGGTGAAATTGGATGAGTAATTTTGAACTGAATTCTGAAATGCTGCTTGATAAATATTGTTTGGTCACTGAACCTGAGTGAACTGCTGTCTAGTAGAGATCTCGGAGTTTTGCACCTGTAGCAGTAGCATAAATTTTGAATGTATTGCTGCAGTGAGATTTATACAACTACAGAAAATATGACTGGATAGATTTCTACAGCCCAATCTTTTGCCATGCAATAGTGCTATATAATTTCTTTGTATGGGCAAGTAAGGGGGAAGGGAAGCAGAAACACCTTTCCATGTGAAATGGAGTAGTGCCAACACTGGCACTTCCATTTTGGATTTTATTTTAATGCCATGTTTATTGTGTAACTTGTTGCTAATCTTTTCAGCAGAAACAAATATACTTTTCATTGTGTTAATGTGGCTTTTGATTTTCGGTAGACCTTAAGCTGATGACTTTATTGCTGTGCACATTTCTGAGTACCTGACATCACCTCTGCATCTCGGGTTTGTTGAGAGAATGTAGAGCTCTTCTGTCTTCTTCACTGAAATCAAAACTCCCACTTTATTGTTCTCTGCATCAGCTAATCTCCGTATCTCTTCAATTCTTTATGCTGAAGTCTTCATAGCTACCCCATAGCTGAAGAAGCCTCAACTTCCCCCAGTCACTTCTGTTGCGGTTACCACCTCTATGGCAACATTAAAATAGGACCAAGGCAGAAGGCATTTGCTGCCAAAATATCAAAATGAGGAACTGCGTTGATAGTCTTATAATGATGCAAAAAGAGGGAGAATGTTTGGAAGGGAAGTCCGCAAATTAAGTATTATTCAAGTTCCATTGATCTGCAGAGAGCACAAAGCCCCTATTACCTGTCTTTGAATGAGTGTGATGATGCTGTTTCATTTCACTTTGCCTGAGTTTTCCTTGAAAGAGCTGATGTTAGTAGTTGAAATTCTAAGCATCAAAGCCATTTATCATTTTAGAAATACTCATATATCTCTACCCAATCTCCCTAGATCCAAGGGTGTTTGTTCTACAGGTGTTGGGTTTTAATTATTTATCTGTTTCAACATCAGAAGGTCAGGTCCTTTAAAAAGACTTTCCTGAGCTTAATCTTGGCTGTACTGGGCAGCTGAGTTCTGTGCACGCTGTGGCTGGCCTGGCATTGTCTGGGAGCAGAGGAACTGGGAGTACAGTCTGTGGAGAAACCAGTGTCTATGTTTATAGTCTGGGAGCCCCTGAGGGAGGTAGTGTGTGTCCCTGGCAAAGCTGGTAGGAGGAGAGAGGTCTTCTCTCATGTTGGGGACTTCTGAACCCATGTAGATCAAATTAAATGACACTGTATTCAGTCTGGATGCCAATATGCAGCCAGTGCAGATTATGGGCCAGTAGTGACTTGAGTTTCCATTATATAGGCAGGCTTCTGCATTTCATGTGTTTTACTTTTCCATCTTGAACTAAAGTTTCACTCCATTTTAGTAATCTGGGCTTTCAAAGGCATGGTTTATGATTGTAAAAGCATGGTTTAAGATTATAATACCTGCATCCAGATAAATGGCTGAAATTCCTTACCCAGGTGTAGGATGTAGAAAGTAATCCCACATGCTACTGCTATACCTATACATCCAGCACAATCCTCATTCAGGTAGCACAAACATTCCCCTCTTTTTATAAACCTAGGGTTTATTTGATCTGAAGGCAAAATGAAAATATGCCTCTTTTTACAGAAATAGGAAATCCATGATTGAAAACAAGCACAACGAACACCAAGTTATTACCATTGTAATGAGGCAACTGGTGGTTCCAGATCTCTTAACACAATGGAGAACTAGATGTATATAGTTTCAGAACTGGAGTAATGTTTGGAGTAGTGCATTCAGCTCTGGGACCCCCAACACAGGAAGGACATGGACCTGTTGGAGCAAGTCCAGAGGAGGGCCACAAAGATGATCAGAGGGCTGGAGCACCTCTCCTATGAAGACAGGCTGAGAGGGTTGAGGTTGTTCAGCCTGGAGAAGAGAAGGCTCTGGGGAGACCTTACTGCAGCCTTCCAGTACCTAAAGGGGGCCTACAAGAAAGCCAGAGAGGGATTTTTTGCAAGGGCATGTAGTGATAGGACAAGGGGTAATGGCTTTAAGCTGAAAGAGGGTAGATTTAGATTAGCTATAAGGAAGCAGTTCTTTACTTTGAGGGTGGTGAGACACTGGAACAGGTTGCCCAGAGAGGCTCTGGATGCCCCGTCCCTGGAAGCTTTCAAGGCCAGGTTGGATGGGGCTTTGAGCAACCTGGTCTAGTGAAAGGTGTCCCTGCTGTGGCAGGGGGGTTGGAACTAGATGATCTTTAGGGTCCCTTCCAACCCAAACCATTCTATGATTCTATGTTTGATGATATGCTGTCTAGTGTTAGAAAAATGTGGAAGCCTGAATAAAAAGTAAAATTGTATTTATCCATATTTTTACAGAATTAAAAAATTTGCTTGTTGGTAGAAGTAGCTGGCTACATCAGCTGCAGCATATATTGATGCTCCATCAATTCTAAGCATTTACCTTATTGCAAGCATTTGTGTAGGTTACTATGAATAAACATAAATACTGATTTGTACGTGTTGCCCTTCCACTGACACAGAGATATATTACCTTACTTTGGAAGTCTGTACACTGTTCTACTTTGCATAGATAGCTAAAGGAGATGCAAGGCACCCTTCTTTGGAGAGGCAATTTAAAGGAGAGAAAAAGGTCTTTGTGCAATTTTACAGCATATTCTGGATGTAAGTAGGGCAGAATTTGGTCCCAGAAGTTTTACTCTCTACACTGAGGCATCACGCTTTCCTTTCTTAACAAAATAAAACAGAAAAGCCCTTTGTTTTTAGCGTTAAACTTTTTTAATAGGCAAAAATATATTTTTAACTTGCTTCTTTAGCCCTGCTGTTACTTTTTCATTTTTTGTCCTCTAGACCTCACTATTTCTACACCCTTTTCTTTGTCCCCTTTTTTAATAAGGGGATACTCCCAAAGAAGTATTGCTTGACTTTTTATGCTAATCTCACTTCTATTTCAATTCATGTTGACTTGGAGAATATGCCTTGTAAATAGGAGTACCACTGACATACTGAATATAATCCTCAGTTTCTAAGCATTGATTGTTTTCACAGCATCCTTAAAGGGTAAGCTGTCTACTATCCAAATATCATTGCTGGGAAACTGAGGCTAACAAAGGCTGAATGATTTATGTGAAGCCACAGAGGGAATAAATGTTGGGTTTAGAATTCCTGGCTTCTGTTTCTGTGTTTAGACTCACGCCATCTCTCAAAGAAATACTTGATTCCTCCTTGTATTACATACCTTTCCATGTCTGTTAAATGTAGCCATTAGAAAAGTAGCTGGTACTCAGTTCTCTCTCTCCTATTGAAACTAATGGATGCCTGCAGGCAGGCATAAGGTATGGTTACCTTTGAGAGCCAGTATGTTTTATGTTTTAAATTATGTGTTAGGCAGAATTTTTGGATACTAATTTGATATAATGAGATGCGCTCCTAATATCAACCGTAGTATGGGAAGGCCTTGCAGCCAGCCTACTCTTTATTTAAAATTATTCCATTTCAGATGTCCTAATGAGTGCTGTGAGTTGTGTAATTCTTTCATAATTTTCCCACATTCCCAGAAGAGAACTAGGGGCTAGAGCTTTTTCTGTTTTTGTTTTGGTTTATTTCAAATTAGGGTGAGCACAGAATAAAGATCTAGGGGAAGAGTTTTGTAAAACAGTTGCTATCGTGAGAATGGCAATTAAGAAAAAAAACATTATCGTCTACAAATGTTAGAGTTAAGGCAAGTCTCAATGCCTCTGCTTTTGCCATTATCTTATAAATATCTTGACTCTGACTTTACAGTGCTGTTTATAGAATTTAATAAAGCAAATGTAATAATGCTGCCTGTGCTTTAATGCACAATCTCAATTGAGTTGACCAGAAGATAAATAGGAACAGGAATGATAGTGCGTTCCTACAGATTGTTTTTAATAAGCATGTTATTTAGTTGATCAGCCCAGTGCAGTAATGCCTCCTATCCTGCTCTACCAGACAAATTTATTAATGCTTCCCCCCCGCCCCCCACTTCTCTGAGAACATTGATTCCCTGCAGACATATCTCTATTAAACCTCTAGAAAGTCACAACTTCCAAATTAGATTAAGTAGCAGGAATGGTACTAGAAGAATCAAAGAAAATTGAGTGCGTTATTGAATTCATGCCACATTGTCTCAGGAAGAGATGGGAGTTACGTGTAGCGGTAACTTTTGTCCTTACTGTACTAACAAAGCTGTGGGCATTGCTGTCAAACCTAATTGTCTGCAGCACATCAGGATAAAATGAATCTTTTCTCTTATCTAAACTCGTACCTAGTGAGGTTTTACAAATGAGAAATACGTTTCAGAAGGAAGCTTTACAATTGATCAAAATCATTTGCCATTATTTGCTGTACACAGCCCTATCCTAAAAACCCTTCTGACAAACATTTTCAAAACGCATCTGGCTTGGGATTGTAAGCAGACTTGCGTGTCATGCTAGCAGTTGCAAAGTACAGATATTAATTTTAAAGCTGCCTATTTCTCATTTTGATCTGACATATTAAAAAGCATATAATTAATGGTTGACATTAGTAATTAACATTAACTTTACGATGCTTAATATGCCATCATTCATCCGTCAACTGGTATGCGTAATGTCTTTGCATAAAGGTTTTAATTGCACAAAATGATCCTTCAGTTCTCAGGCTCTACGGTTTAAAGTAGTTGTAAATGCATTTTTAAAAGATGTGAATTTTTCATTTATTGAACGTAAACATTATTTTTGTTTCTCCCTAGGAGTGTGCACAAACGTGTAAGCCAGGGACTTCAGCTAGGGAACACGGCCCCAGACGCACAGCTTCCATTAGCGGCTAAAGAGCACCACCTTGCTGTCGCCAGCGCTCTCTGGAGAAATTTCTTTCCCTACTTGAAGAGCCAGAGAATGTCACAGATGCCACCTTCCCCACAGCTTGCTGATACAGCTGCAGGTTAGCATTGATCTTCCCCGCGACTTACTGGATTTGGTGGTATTTTCTGGGTCACAAACTCCCAAGGATTTTGCATTTTTGGATAGTTCTGCTTCCATGCAGTAACTTAAATATGCATAAATGCAAAAAAGTAGATTCTGTGTTAAATATTTTGACAAGAAGAAATATTGTAGTGTTGAATTACTTGATAGAATACAAACAGAGTGAGAACTCCAAAGGGCTTTGAAGCTATACAAGCCTGACTTCTTTTTCCCTACTAGTCACAGATTATAATCAACATTGCAAATGTTATCCAATGTAAATGAGAATAACTTCATTCACTGTATCTAGAATTTACATCTTTTTGTGGGATTTATTACAATTTTGTGTCGAACTACTCATTATGGTTGCGATTCAAACTAATTTTTTTAAAATAATATTTTACATTTCAAGACAATTTTTAGAAGGTTTATTACATGACTTGGTTTTTGCTGAACCCTTTTGGTCATGGTCATAAAACTATTTCATAACTCATTTTAATTATTTATCTTGCTTTACACTGAAGGGTTTTAATCTTGAAGTACAACATTCCATACGTATGTGAACTCCACATGCAACGAGTCAGCATGGCAGTGAATAGAAAGAAATCTCAGTTTGATCTTTAACATCAGTAGCTAGCTTTATATTCTGTAGTTACAATGAAATCTTGTATCTAACTACAATTTAGAGAAGTGAGATATATTTTTTTTTTCCCATCATGATATGAATTACATAAAGTTACAAGCTCAGAAGTACCGAGTTACTAATAAAAAAGTTAAAAGATCCTTCATTTGAAGCAGCTCTGCAGTAGTTAGTAGGTAACATTAATGAAGGAGGCAGCATGCAACAGTAGTGGTCTCACACTGCTGAATCATGTGTGGGAAACAGCAATACAAATCAAAGGAAGAGGTTGTTAATGTCAAAACTTTCATTCATTTCCTACAGCGTCATATCTTTTTATTTTACATTAACACAGTGGAATAGCAAGAAGAACAATCTATTATAAACTCCACTTAGAAGCAGGAGAGTGCAGTTGTGACCTGCTTTATAGAGATGTGTTAGGCAGTACTACAGAGGAAGGCAAACCCTTCCCGCGCTGCATGAGCTTCTTGCCTTAAAGGTTGCAGCCCAGAGGAGAGAGCAGCTGTCACAGCTCTCCTGCTCCCCCTGCCAGGCAAATAGCCTGGGACCCACATTATCGTTTCTGTCTCCCATTTCTCCTCCACCCATGTTATGGCTGATGCTGTAGAAACAGTGTGATAATCTGGAAGAAGTCTGGCACAAATTGCTTCTTCACCTAAGGCAGAGAGGGGACTCTATGACCTCCTTTTTTATTCTGAGGCACATAAGCAAATGTTAAGCCCTTCGTAGCTTAAGGTAGTCTGTCCCTACACCATTAATTAAAATAACTTCATTGTTGTTTCTGAAAACTAGCCTTTTTTGTCTAATTCAAAATCAGTTTCTCAATGCATGCAGTTTTATAAATCACTATTTTAATAAAGTAATATTACACTTATTTAACTTGAATTGGAGAATTTGGGAACTAGTGAGCCTGTTTATTTCATTGCCCTCCGAAGTCAGTTTTCCTGACTCATTTGATGCTTCTCATTTCTTATAACCTAGTAACTGCTTAGCATTTCAGATTACATTTTCCTCCTCAGTTTAAATGCCTTTGTCATTTGCAGCATAAAGAATGTGCTATATTTTTTATGCTGTAGTGTTAGATACAGATTCCACAGTATTCCACAGATTCCACAGACCGAACAGAAACAGCAAAAGGTTATGCTTCTGTGCAAAGTACTGTCCCAGTTTCTAGATCTGCAATTGTTTTATGAAGATCCTTTTTTTCAAGAATAAGCTCGTCCATAGTGCTTTATTTACACAGGAGTTGCTGATACATGAAAGTCTATTCTAAAAATAGAAAGATACCAGCTTTAACTGAGTGAATTATTTCCAAATACAGTTCTTCACTGGGAGAAGTGTGTAAAAACAACTAAGCAAATAAATAAAACTCAGCCCTGTAAAGCACAGTAATACTTACATGTGCAAGGGAAGAAGTGGTGGATGGAGGCAAGAAAGGGAGGCCAAGAAGACAAAAAAGCAAGTTTTTAAGAAATCTTTTTTTATTGCACAGGTGGTAAAGCTATGCCTTCCAGATTTATAATCTGTGGTTTCATGAGTATATTTAAAATTGCATGTTTGGATCCATTTTCCCTCCTTTGCATTCGGTGTGTCATGTTGACTTACACAGACTCCTTGGGACAGACTACATTTTAACATGTGTACAAATGCTATCAGTTAGAATAGTTGCTCAGTTTTAATAGAGATTTCTGGAACTCCCGAACTGCATGTTATTAATTGTAATTAATTTTCAGTGCTTTCTAGTGGAACAGGGATGTGTTGAGAAACCATTAATATGGTGCCATGTTTTTCTCTCTTTAAAATCAGGTTTTACTCTCTTAGCTTTGGATATACCCAGCAAAGCCCTATCAGATCTCCAGCCACAGCCGGTTCTATCAATGATGCAGCTGTTTGGATGGGATGACATGGTGTGGCCTCAGCTGGTGTCAAGATATCTAAGTCACCTAATTCAAAACAGGTGAAAAATTGTGACTGCTTGTCCTTCCAGTACCCTCTCATTCCTTCATTAGACTTGTGGAAAATGTTGCTACAAACAGTAATATTTTATTAAGATGGTCCAAGTTCTTTGCATCTGTTAAAGTTCTAGGTTTCTTGAAATCACCTGGGACATTTCACGGGGGATAGTGGGTGTTATTTGGGTTGGGTTGTTTGTTTTTATGTGTAAATAGCTTAAGATACTCAAAATTTGTCAGGAAGATAGGTAAGTATGTTGGAAAAGTAGTCTTTTAGATAGCTAACCACTTGTTTTTTCCCAATGGAAACAGTCTTGTTACTAACGGACTTTGGAAAATGGGGACCTAGATGGTCTCTTCAGAGAAATACTTCCATGAAGAGCAATACTGCATCAAAGTGAAATACCTGAACCCATAACCTATTTTTAATTTGCATAGTTATAGTTATCCACCCCCTTATATTGTTGTTACACATGGGCAAAGCTGTTACAGCTTGGCGAGGCAGTAGCCTCCTGCCCTAGCTGCACTTGAAGTTTAATAATGTAACTTTGTAAATTTTAAAAATTCTAGTTGAAAGTACTGGTCTTATTTTTCTCTACCAGTTACACCTAAAACAAAAACTTAAATCTTATAAAAAGTCAAGATGAACGTTATCACAGAAATCTGAAGATGCTTTATAGTAAGTACTCAATGTTTAAATACCTTGACTTCTTCAAAACAAAGAACTTCTGCAGGAAGCTGAGGAGGATGGGTTGGGCAATATTGAAAGTATAAGGAAAATGACTGTTAGGAAATGCATGCATTAAAACTTTCTTTTTGACACGCTTGGAACACTTTCTGATTGCATATTAATGTTTATGTAGCTCAGGTTTCTGAGACCTGCTAAATGGATGCTTTAAATAGTAGATTTAGAAAATTTATCACATTCCTGTGTTTTACATGCCAATGTTGAATTTTCACAGAATCACAGAATTGTTTAGATTGAAAGGGACTCTTGAGATCGGGTAGTCTAACTTGTCCAATGCTTCTACTCAAGCAAGGTCAGCTAAAGCAGATTGCCCAGGACTCTGTCCAGTCAGAATTTTATAAACCTGAGAAATTTTATTTGCTTTAAGTAGGCCTCTGTGAACCCAAGATAGGTGGGTGGTGGTGGTG
>VYZV01008278.1:4071-32369 GCA_013401275.1 Pandion haliaetus | reverse complement strand
CACCAGAGTATGTAAGACTAAACAAAATTAAGACATCCATTTCAGAAAAGATCTCATGGCTACTAAAAGCAAAGTGATCTTCTAGCACTCATTCATTAAGCTATCCAATAAGAAAGAATCAAATTTCCTATACATTTTTTTAAAAAGTGTTGCATATGCTATTTTGAGCAATGGTATTTAAAAGTGTACCCTCCTCCATTTCTACTTCATAAATTTTTTATGCACTTTCAGGATGGACAAAGTCAGTAATTTTCTATTAGCTTGTGGTCTCAAGCCTGCTTTTTGACTTAATGTTTATTAGCTGGCTTTTTTTCCTCCTGGGGAAGGTTAGGAATGACATCTTCAAGTTCCCTGAATCGCAGATCTCCTGTATGGAAAAACTGCAGTGCCTGCACAGAATCTCAGTTTATATCTACTGGTACAGATCTTTATCTCCAGTGAAATGACATCTACTTATGCCAGTTCAAAATCTCTGCTGTAAAATGCATTACAGGAAACACAGTGAAGTTCTATTTTAGATACTTTTGTTCAATGAAGATAAAAAAACCTGAATATGCAGAAAAGTGAAAGTCTTTCCCTAGATATTTCTAAGCTTGTCTACTACATTTTCAAATTAACATAACAAAGCACTGGCACAAGAGATTCACTGTGGCTTTATTTTACATAGTGTTAGTGACCACACCGTCTTTAACACCTAACTTTGACAGCCCAGAAGGATTTTATTTATTTAAGTTGCATCAACTTCAATTATATTAATAAGAAACTGGTGTTCCTCCTTATCATTTCTAATATTGCCCTTTTTTCACCTTTCCTGAACAGTGTGCAATGAAAAGTGTTCTAAATACCAGATATAATGAATGCGTCATGACAGTATAACTCATAGGTCATGCTAAGTAAAAAGGTGTCTGAGGCAGAAACTAATGTATCAATATGATTCTGCAACAGAGATTCAATGAAGAAATCTAATAAAAAAAGGAAAGCTCAATTTTCCAAGCCACCTATATATTTGTTGAAGGCCTGTAATTTCCATGACGTGCTCTCAGAACAGCACTGCTGTGTTATGTCACTGTCAGAATTTGTAAACAGTTTTTTGCTCTTATTAAACATTTACTTAGTTTTGTGCTGTGGAATATGCCCACATAAATGTACATATAAGTTCATATGCAAATACACACAGCTCTGTGGGGACACATGCATGCATATTTATCATGAAAATAAGCATTTTAAGAAAGTCAATGGGTACATCAATAATTCTGATACAATTTCTTTCAGCAGCAGAAGACAGTCTCTGACTCTGCAATGGAGAGACAGAGAGGGAGAACGAAATAGGGCAGAGGTGCCAGAAGGATGCAGTGGATGGGAACAGTGTCCCACAAATTCACCTCTTCCTCAAATCTGATCCAAGTTAGAGGTGACTGGACAGGTGTTTGGTGTTTCTCAGTGATCCCAAATTACTTTTGCTCAAGGGACACCCCCTTGGCCTAGTGAGAGAAATATTTTGGTATGTTGTAAACCAGTGGCATAGCTAGGAGCACAAGCAGTGAAACTTGTTCACGGTCTCTAAACAAAAGCGAGATCTGCTCCTGCCTACTCTACTATAAAGCACAAATTTTACACAACTGGTGAAATGCAGGAAAACCTGCCCATCAATGTGAAAAACTCAGACACGTTCAGACAACCACAGATTTATGCAACACTTATTTAAGTGTATATTTAAGTGTATATTAAGTGTATATTAAGTGTATATTAAGTGTGCTATTTATCACACCACAGGAACTGCAATCACTAGACACCTTTCTATTGTCACAATGTTATTAGTTAGCTATGATGTAACAGGCATGTGAAGGAACATCCTAGTTAAAAAAAGGCAGAGCAAACTGAAAAAGGGAACAAGCACTGCCCTTCCAAACAGCTGACTCCAAATACAAAATTAATTTCATCTTGTTACACAGTTGCAATAGTTTATGAATCCTTGAAAATATACCCATTAATAACCCAAACTTGTTAAAAGATGTACTGCAAAGACTTACAAATGCAATAGTGGATAATTGCTGCCACAGGCCAGCCTCCTTTCTGTTCCAAGATTAAAATAAGGACAAAAGGAATTGATGCCCTTAAACCAGATGTGAAACTTGCTACAATGAATGGAAGTAAAATTTGACCTTGATTGCTATGTGTTCTTTAAGACTCAAAAGAATTACATTTTAAAATACACTGCTTGACCATTGAGGATACTAACAGAACAGGCAAAACTTAGTGTAAGGCTTTTTGCAGTAGAACAAACACCAGACTAAGCTTTATTTTAAATTTGACTTAAAACACGAAGAACAGATGCAACTTAACATCACATTGCTTCAAATATGCAAGCACACAGTAAGCAACTGCAGAAAACACTATTACATTGCTCAGTCCAACCTGAGTCTAACCTGTCACCAAGTAAAGCTTCATTGTTAGAAACATCTCATTATTTCTTACTACTTTACAGCAACAAAATTCATTTTAAATCTGGTATTTATGAAAACATGCGCTACTCAACAAGTGAGTAAATATTTCATATACTAAATCTGCAATCCTCTATGGCAACCTGTTCAAGTAAAACAGCTCCACAGTTAAATGCCTATGTATTAACAACTTGATAATTAGAATCATAGAATCGTTTAGGTTGGAAAATACCTCTGAGATCATCAAGTCCAACCGTCAACCCAACACCATAATGCCCACTAAACCATGTCCTGAAAAGATAGAATACTTCTGAACCTCACCGGGAAAAACACAAGTAATCAGTTCAACTTCTCCAGCATTGATTCTCTATATTCCAGAGCACTGAATAAGTATTTCACATTATGACATTATGGATCAAATTCATTAATGGTGTCAACTCTACTGATTTCAGTGATGCTGCAATGAGAAATGTGAGCGCATCACCCTTCTTTCTCTGTTTCTTTTCACTTTTTATTTTGTTAACATTTTAGTGTGGTTACATCTTCAACATGTAAAATTTTGTTTTGATTTTGAATGGGTTGGTATCCATTAGTCAGTTTCTGAAATATTTTATCTTATACTTAGGGATTCCAACAAAATTACAAGATACGATCGCAGCCATTGTTACAGTGGTAAAAATTCATCTTCTAGTGTAGAGGACATGACACCATGCAAATATCAGCCAAGTGTTTACCATATAGGAAAACTGCAAAGGTACTGTCCTTTGAGTATCAGCAATTTGTTGCAGGTTTAGAATTGTAGGGGGTTTATTCCACTCTTATGGTATGGTTTACTAAAGCTACAAGTCCAGGCATACATGATGGATTTTTTCACTATCACCCTTATTTGCATAAGGTAGTTCATGAAAGCATTCTAAATTTAAAAATCTCCATGAAATTAGTATCTGTCTAAAGCATTTTAAACCATCTACTAATTCTTTCACTATGTAGGGCTACAAGTACTTCATCTTGTTTTAAAAGTTTTGGATAAGGGAAAATGGTTCCTGACAAAATTTTCTGAAGTGTTAATTTGATAATGTCCTGGTTTCAGCTGGGATAGAGTTAATTTTCTTCCTAGTAGCTGGTATAGTGTTATGGTTTGGATTTAGTATAAGAAGAATGTTGATAACACACTGATGCTTTCACTGGTTGCTAAGTTATGTTTAGTCTAAAGTCAAGGATTTTTCAACTTCTCTTGCCCAGCCAGCAAGAAGGCTGGAGGGGCACAAGGAGTTGGGAGGGGACACAGCCAGGACAGCTGACCCAAACTGGCCAGTGGGGTATTCCATACCATGTGATGTCATGCCCGGTATATAAACTGGGGGGAGTTGGCCTAGGGGGTGGATCGCTGTTCAGCAACTAACTAGGCATCAGTCCGCGAATGCTGAGGAATTGCATTGTGCACCATGTTTTGTATATTCCAATCCTTTTATTATTATTATTGTCATTTCATTATTGTTATTATTATCATTGTTAGTTTCTTCCTTTCTGTCCTATTAAACTGTTCTTATCTCAACCCACAAGTTTTACTTTTTTTCTTTCATGATTGTCTCCCCCATCCCACTGGGTGTGGGGAAACTGAGTGGCTGCATGGTGCTTAGTTGCTGGCTGGGGTTAAACCATGACAGATAACAATTGCATCCTGGAATTTTAGAGGTCATAGGAAAAGAATATAGGAGATAGCCACCAGAGTTTCAGTTAAAGCTTGCCTGTAACTGTACCTATTTTAACTCAAATGATGAATTATTTAAATAAAAAATAAGTTTTCCAGGTCTGAAATTTTCTACTCTCTTCCTTTGTTAAAGGTAGAGGGATCACGTATGAACTGTTTGCAGAAATTTTTTTGCTATGCTTTCTAAAATCATTAGAAACAGTGCTTTGTTATCATTGTTTTTTACCTTAAGCCACCAGCATACTCCTGCTTTTCAAATATGGTGATGTTTGAATAGCCCAATCTAGCCAAAAAGGAAGCACAACTTAAACTTGCAGGTCCTGCACCAAGAAGAGCTATCTTCACGTGATAGGCTTCAGGCATATCTTCTAGAGGAGGTAAGGAAGGGTTTCTGATCTGAGGAATATTCATAGCTTTGAACACCTGAAAAGCAATACATTCAACAGGTTACATACTTTACATTCCCTCCTCAAATTTTCCTATGAATACCACGATGGAAGCTTCAGCTAGTATTGTCACGTGTCGCTGATGTATTATTGCAGATTGCTTCATAGCATTATAGGGATTCCCAAATGACATAATGGGTGCATTTGTGAGGGATGTTGTAGATGCAGGGTTTGGTCCTTCTACGGTTCTTTTTGTCTTAAAAATGTCTGAAGTCAGATCTTTGACTACTGCAAATTTTACAGAGAAGATGGAACCAGACAACGAGTAACAAAATGGTAATACAACATCAGCCAGACAGCAGAGAATCTCTGTAATACCAAAAATTTCCTTCCAAACAATGTTCAGATTATTCCTACTGCTAGAAGAGTATTTCTGCGAATAACACAAAGGATTTTAATGCCAGTGAAAGCAGCTTTGCTTCTTCAAGAGACATATTGTGTGATCCTGGATAAATCACTTATGGCTTGACTTTTTAGAGGTGGTAGGTAACCAACCTTAGGCGGTTTTGAAACTTTTTTTTTTTTTTAGGAACTGCCCCTAGTCTTCAGTGCTGTATTTCCAAAGGTAACTCATGCTTTAGATGTCTCCTCTTAGATGATTCTAATAGGACTCATTTCATGTTAGTTGCTCATCTATTTCAGATGTTCTCCCTTTTTTTAACAGGGTGTGCAAAAGTAGGAGGCATATCTGAAAGTTAAGACTGTTCTCCCTATGCCACAATTCTTCACCTGTAACATGGTGATGATCTGCTCCATTCTGTTCTTGACTATTTAGAAGTACTTTGGGACAGTCTCTGACCACTACTACGTATTTATACAGAACCCAGCACAATGGGCTCCTAACCTAGCTGCAGTGTCACAGTTTATTTCAGATTTGCATTAAATCAATTCTTTGCTCAGGCATACAGGTAAGAAGCTAAGGCAGAGATAGTCCACATTCACTGAGCAAGACTTCACTGTCCTCTGCATTTACATACATTGTAGGGGAAGGAATGGAGTCTCTGTCTTGTATAAACTACTAAAGGAAAAAGGATGGACTCACAGCCCTTGCAGGCTACTAAAGATTAGGAGCGTGGAAGAGCATAGTTCCATCTTCATTTTATTTTAGGCATTAGGGGGAAAATATTTAACCCAAGGAGTATATCTTTGTAGCAGAAGCACAGTATTATACCAAAAGGACACAAGAGCTCATTGCATTGGGATTCTCAGTCATATCACAAACACTACAAGGCTGCACCTCAAAAACTACCAGAAGACAACATTGCTCCCCATCTACTTCAATGCAGAACTGTGTTCCGTAAGTATTAACTAGTCCTCTAAAATACATACATTGTCATTTAATAAATATCATATTTAACCTATTTAACAAGTTTACTAACAGTTTCTATTTTCCTTAGAACTCAAGAAGCAAAGGTTTTTCAAGTTAAACTTTGGCAATTCCACTCATGAATAGAATTTTTCATTTATATTTTGAATCAATGTTCATTTTCTTCATGCGCACTTGAGCACTCATGCTAGGTAAACCAATGATTAGTTCCTTCCCCCTCTAAAATTTCTGTGTCAAATTCTCCCAGTCTTTGTAAATTGACATAGCATTTTTACAAACTGCAAGAAGCAAGAGACAGATAATTGTTTTTTAAAAAGAATCATTTAAACCTGACAATTCATACAATATGGGAAGGTTTAATGTGGTTATTAATGGATTTCACAGGCTGAAAAGCTTATATTGTACTGTGAAACTAGACTGTGATAACCAAAATGCAATAGGATATTTCTAAAATGTCTGCTTTGTTACATTCACACAGAAATGGCTTGAATTATACCAAATTTTCATTAAAGTCTCATGCAGTTGTTTTAGAAGGCTATTCAGTAATACAAACCATATAACCTGCATATTTAATGTGTATATTAAACACTATGAATATGCATATGCTTAATAAATTTATCACTAAATTTACTTTATTGTTAACATAATTATTTTTATATTTATTACTGAATAGTCATACCCATCAACTAAACATTATGCTAAAGTGCCACACTACTGTAGTGCAGTGTTAAGCTTCAGAAACCAAGCACTCATGCAGGAAATCCTAGTAGTTCAGGCTGAATGGTCAACTTTAATTCTGCCTATTTGCAAATAGGGTGAAACTGTCTTTATGCGGCACAGCCAGCTTGTGCGGCAATATCTTGCCATCTGGAATTCAGTGGCAGTTTTGCATATTAAGGCTGGCAGGGTAACTGTGTGAAAATAGCAAACTGCTTCAATGCATTTCAAAAGATTTTCACTCACCTCATGGTGAAGTTTCCCTACACTGTAATTCGCCTAATTAAATATCACTGAATTCTTCTGTACAAATCCTTTGGTGTGTAAAGATGACTACCTTGCAAGCAAGAGTTGAATACCACATTATGCACAACTGTCCTCTCCAATTTTAATCTGCTCAGACTGTGGTCAGGGTGCAAGTAAAGTTTAATATTATTGCCTTTCTTGTCCACCTTCCCGTCTGCCTTTCCTTCTGGCTCTCTCTCATACACAAACAAAAGAGATTAGATCGATATTAATAGGCATTAACAACACTGGGCATTTATTCTTTAACTTTTTATCAAATACTACGCAATCATCATTACTTCATCAAACTAAACCCACACAGATTCCGTCCAGTTCTTACGCTTCATGTCCATTAGGGTCCACAGAAAGAATATCCCAGTTTACAAAAAAGATTATGGAGAATTTGTCCTCAAGTGAGATACAATTTGACCAAACCGAAACAGCCAATCTATCCTGCCGAAGTTCCAACAACTGAAAAAAAATCCCTCTTGATTCAGACATTTATACATATTACAGTTTCCCTATTTACATTACTTCAATGTGTAAAGGTGTGAGTGCACTTGCTCAATGTTGTCTCCAGTGTGAAATCTGGGGGTTTGTTCTCTTCTCCCTTGTAAATCAAACATCCTTCACTGCAGTGGGGTTGGTTCTTGTTCCAAAACATTCAGTATACTCAACAAAGAGCATAATTGCAGGCACTGCATGCAAACACAAGTTTGTATTAACATTCCCCACTTAAGCAAACTACAGTGGTTTCGATTGCTGAGCATCTGATTCAAGTTTAATTTTCATAGAAAGTTTTAGCCAACTCATTTTAGCTGTTTTTCAGAATACAGGCAGGGAAAAGCTTATTGTTCTCCTCGTGTAATAAAATTCTGGTTCTTTTCTTTGCTACATGACTCTAGCATTAGCATGTTTTGATGAAAAGATGTGACATTTGGCAGAGAGTGGCAGGTGACTCAGAGAAATGCATTTTGCTAACCTGATGAAAATCATTTTATGGCATAGTAAGCATGATTTAAATGAATCTAAAACATTTAAAACCATTAGAGCATGTTAGAACTGTTATTCAGAATCATTACCTCAATTTTTATATAAATTAAAGTAACTCACTTCTGTCACTTTTGAGTTTGCTGATCAGAATTTTTCTAAGAGGAATATACTATAGATACCCTTCTCCACCTATTTGCAGAATTCAAATCTGGTCAGACAGTTTTACCCTAATTCACCTTTATTTAAAATTACCATTGGAATATGACAAAGAATGTGTTAAATAAAACAGTAAATAGATTGAAAGTTTAACCTCAATGTTAAAATGTAAAAAGCCTTTGCCTAATCCTATGAAAGAAGATAGGCTGTTAAAAAGCATATTTCGTAGTCTCCAAGACATAAACAGAATGTCGTATTTCTTAAATAAAAAGTGCACATTTAATCTATCATCTTCATCACAAAACCTTCATCAACAGAAAAAGGCTGAAAACAAAAAATGGGGAAAATGGAAGGAGCAGTGGAAAAATTTAATCATTTAGTAACATAAGTTTTGACTTCATAACTAAATCCTTTATATTCATGAGGCATAATGCTTGCTTCCATGCTGAAATAAGAAATAAGAAATCAGTCATCATAGAAATAAGTTTATCAGTCAGGTTTGCCATTAAATATCCTTAACTAAGATGATGAGATACCAAACCGTTACTGATGTAGACATTAGCATCTAGCTGGTACTTATTTTAGCGTGAAACATATTAGTACATTCTGAATTGTTATCACAGAATTGCTAGTGCACAGAAAGAAAAACACAAGCAATGAAATCAGTAACATTTAGGAACTGATTGTATTAGTTTCACACTTTCCCACTGGTTTCCATAGATATTTATCTGTAGGCTGCTTTACATTAATATGGGGCAGCTGAATATTTAAAGAAGAAAACAATATTCTGCACAGATTTTAATAAAAAAAGAAACAAATTGCATGCTTAGTAATCTTCTTGAAGGCGTCAAATTACGTGATCATACAATTAATTTCATTTAATTGCTGTGGGTAACACAGGATGTACAGGAAGTGGTTTTTCCACAAACATGAGCTTGTTAGGAAAACTTGTTGATCTTCCCTCCACAACTTTAGCTGTTAAGTTGTAATACTGCAGACTTTTATGCAAGTAGGTGAGTGTTGACAAAACTAGGGCCAAAACCATCTCATTAAAGACTTTTCAAACCTACATAACAACTATACACTAATATTATCCCAGTCCCAAGAAAACCTAGGGGCATTGCAGAGTCCATACCTCAACATTTCATGAATCCCACCACTAAAAAGGACATAGCAACATCCATGTAAATGCCTTAAAAAAACAAAGAATGTTTAGTGTCTGTAACACATACTGTAGAGAAATTTATATAACTTGTCCAAATATCAGCAAGTCTTTCAGCATCGGCCTGAGAAATCAGAAGTCCTCAGATTCATTCCCTGAACTACTGTAGAAGGCTACACCATCCCCTTCAGACAAGCCTAAAATTTTGTAATTGATTATTATAGATTTCAACATGACTTAGAAGAGAAAACAACCTAAAGATGTGTTAAAATAAGAATTAATACTGACAAATAGTTTTCTTTCTGTTCATCCTGCTTAGTTCCCCAGAACAATCCTCGTCTGATGATGCAGCATGCCCGTCCATGCCAGTTACAGCGAGGGGCCCAGGCAACTATCCCAAGGCCGTCCAACTGCAGGAACTGCAGCTCCATGAGAACCACCTTCCCCCCGCCATGTTAAGACTGATCAGAGCTCTCAATATGCAACTAAAAGAGGACCCTGAGCCTGAGGGCACAGCACATCCCTCCACGGCAATCACTCCGGGCAGGTGTTGCTTCCTTGCCTGTGGTGCACCGGGGGAAAAGGGCGGTTCAGCACTTGGAGGAGGACCCTCACTGCAGCCCACCTCCCAGACCAGTCGTTCTGCTGAGATGCCCTTAGGTTAGCAGCAGGTAAGCTCACACAAGGCATCTTTCAGAAAAAAAACATACTGAGTTTCCTTTCCCAACTTCTTTATGCTGCAACAGCAGCCAGAATATATCTCCAGAGAGGAACAAATCACCAGAACTGTTGCTGGCACAAGAGTCACAGTACTAAATGATCTAGTATTTAAATCTAGTATGCAGCAATTAAAATAATGCATTTTCTATTTAGCTTGTGCTGCTCCATTCAGAATGATTAACTAGAAACACAGGAGAACCTTTAGAATCAGTAATGTCTGTCCAGAAATGTAAGATTTTGAGGGCTTCTTACTAATACTACAACAGACAATGTAATTGATCACGCTTCCTTTTTACTACAAGCTTACAAACTTGTACTTGAGTAACCAGTAATTTTAGTTTATTTTGTGGGACTGACAGTCATATAGCTCATGCCTATATGGATTGTCACTGCAATCTCAGTATATTTTCCCTGAACTTCTGTTCCAAAACCAGAGATGTTTCCTGATTCTAAAGTACTTGGTCAAAGGAGGCAGATAAAGACATTAATATAATTTTGACCTGTGCAGTAGCAGGTGTAACCTGCGCTTGACACTCATCATTTATAATAGTGAGCTTTTACTCCACGTTATTCTCTAGATGCAACAGTTACCGTGGTAACTGCATCCAAGTATACACATTCTACATCACAAATACAAATGGACATTTCCTTTTTTTCCACTTGAACATTTAATTGTCAAAACCCGCATTTTTTCAGACTGGATTACAATTTGCTTTGAGAATGAGCCAAACATAGTTACAAAACTACATGTAAAGGTAGAAGGAAAATGCAGGAGGTGTGAGGTGCTATTTTTTTTGTTCTACCGTATGCAAGACAAATATTTTACAATTAGGGAGTTTTATCTGCAGTATGAACAGATGATCAGTCATTGTTCAGAAGCACAAAGGGGCATACGTCATACCCATATATTTTCCATTTTAAACCCACATTCCTGCTTTACTGCAATTTTATCTTTTATCTCAGCTAGCGGTTGTGCCTTTTTATTATCGCCTGCTCTCGTAATGCATCAAGTGTATGATCCTCAGACTAATTCCAAGGGAAAAAAGTCTAAAACGGGCTTTATGCACAATGGAGTTTTCAGTAAATAAGCCCCTGTGGGACAAACTATTACACAGTGCATGAGAATTACCATGCAGCTCTCATTAAGAGTAACACATGTTGCACACCTAAATTACACAATTTGCTAAGTTACTCATATAGGTAAAGCTGTGAACACACTTTGCTTGCAGTATCTGGGCCAATTTTTGTATGAGCAGTAGTACCTTATGGTTTTCTTCAGTATTTTAATCTATATTTTTATAATGATTGTTACTTAGAAGCAGTCATACCTTTATGTTTTTTTCAACTATACATACTTTCACAGTAAAATTTAACTGAATGAAAGCTAAAAAAAAAAAAGTATTAATTACAAAAAAGTTACTGCCTATTATTACTGAGTACTACAATACATACAAATTCTTTGTTAAACAGCAGTAAATCTAAAGGTTATTAACAACTAATTTTAACATTTTTAGGATACTATAAAAATATTAAGATAATAAAATTTACTGAAATGTTATTTTTGTTAGAGTACTAAATAGAACTGTATAACAATTTTATTTTGTTAGAACTCTTGACACTAATATCACTTCAAACAAACTTGAAACATTAGGAGCAAAGCCATTTGAAGCTATTCATCCTCTCTGCAGTTTTCATATCAATCATTGTGCTAGCACTGAGCTTTTTTTAATAGATTTCTAAAGATTTTTGAAGAAAAATGGCAGATATTTAGCATTATCTATCAAGCCATAATTCCCCTCTATTAATCATAGCATTAGGGCTAAAAGGAGACACAAATCAAGTTTTAACAGATATTACTTGCATTTGGTTCCTAAACAGTAATATTTCATCATTGTATTTATCATCTGCTTGACAAGTGTTTAATCTTTCTTTTTTTCTTTTGGTTTTTTTTTTTGTGTGTGTGTGTTAGGTTTTTTGTTTGGGTTTTTGTTTGGGTTATTTTTTAGAAAAAAATAAGTCTTCTGCTTTGCAAGATATACTAAGTTTTTACATATATGGAATAAAGGCCATTAGAAGAAAACCTAATAAAATTGCCTCTTGACTGATAAAACCCAACTATTGAATATACACATAGAACAAATACAGTTCAGTGTCTCTAGTCTCATCCTGTAAATGAGAACTTTGGTCCAAACCATAGTGATTCTTATGCTTGTTTGTTCAAATCTCAAGAAAATCAAAGTGGATAGCTGCTTAAATGACAGAAGGGAGAGAAGGTTCAGCAACAGGTAGCAGAAAAGTTTAGCAGATGCTCCAGAAGTTTTACAAATCTCCTGGAGAGAAGAAAGGAGGGATACAAACTGATAAAAGGAGAACTGCAGCAGGTAGCAACACTTGCTCATCGAATCATGACCAACAGCCATTGAGAAGGGGGTATGAAGTCTATGAATGACAGCAGAGGAAAAAATTGGCCTTACAGACATATCATCTGTTACTTCCAGATTGATTTGCATTTCTATTTTGGTCTGTCCTACAAAGTTTTTTTTCTCAGGCTTTGTAAAGGTGACTGGAATTTCATTGTATGTTTGTAAATATGATCAGCCAAATGGCTCAAGATACAGAAGAGGGACATGCTCATTAATTAAGGACTGCATAGAAACGTGCAATCTTAACACATGCATATGCCTTTTTTTATACAGCCACAACTTCCTCACTTCTACAGAGACCAAAATCACAGTTTTTACTCAAAGATACTTCAGACAGATCAGATGAGGTGCCAGCTGAGATCATGAGTTTGGTACAAATTCTCCATGTCCTCAAAGGAAGTTAACAAATGAGTAGTAGCCTCCATCTTTCTTCAGATGGAATTTGGAGCATTGAAACTATACAGTCACAAATAATGCACATGCACCTCAACAGAAACCCTTAAGAAGAGTTCCTAACATCAAGTGGCAAGTAACAACCTTTGCTTCAGTAGCCAAAATATACACATACCTTTATGAACTAATAAATGTACACATACATACACGTGCATGCATCTGTACTTCTCTTGATAGATGCACACAGACATATTTCAGGTCAGCCTGAAACTACGTATTTACTTAGTTTTGGCAAAACAGGACAGTAAAAAGTCTAAATCATCTGAAATTTTTCCTTTGCCCCAATGCCAGTACAAATGCACACTAATTCTGCTATAGGATCTACCCTATGCCTGGAACAGTTCTACATCTCCTTAACATGCAGTTACAGATGCAGGTGCAATTGATTTTTTTCCCTACACAGCCTACTTCAGTAACATCCACAATTTCACCTGGCTTAGATAAATCTTTCATTATAAAAAAAATTGTCTCAACTACTAGTGTTTCTAAAGAGTCATCCTGTTCGACAAATAATGTTCCTCATATTCCTACAATGTATTGCATTATGAAAGCATTTCTAAGCTTCTGAATGTACTGTAAGAAAAAGGATAATTATTCTAACTTTCTACGCCTTTATTTTATTAGTATCAACTTTTTTGAAAACAAATCATTAACAAAGGCAACTATTTAGACAATATTCATTGGTAAAGACAAAGAATTTGCAAGTCCTACCTACCTCAGTAGCAAACTGCTGCAATCCACCAATATTAATTGGTCCCTCCTCAGTAGCATACAAATTGCAGCCACCAACACAGAGATCTGATGTTGGACACACCATTCCGCATGTCAGGCCAAGTGGATTGTCTGAAAGGATCATTTTGGCAGCTCCATAGTAGTTCTGAAGGAAAAAGAAAAAAGAAAAACAAAAATTAAAAAAAAGAATTAAAAACAAGAGAGAGTCACATAACAAGGAAGCAAAAATTCAAGAGAAAATACCAAATACTTCTTCTGTAACTGGCTAGTAGAATAATATAGAAATATAAATGTATTTAATAACACTGGCATTATTTAAATGTACAACTTGTTATACAGCATTATGTTAAGGACACTGGAAAAAAAGTCTGCCAAACTGTTGATTATGCAAAAGTAAAACTTTTCTTTTTAGTTTGCAAAATAGTTAAAAGCATCTTCATTCTGAGGTGGTTGTAGGATTTTTAGTGGCTTAACAAATCTCCGCCCAGAAACTGCTGTGCCTGCATTATGTACTTGTTAATACTTTCTCCATTTCTAGGTCAATTGGGCAGTAGCTGAGTTGTAAACCTGTGATGTCTGACCAGAAAGTGCCAGTTAGATTATCAGTTCTTTATGACACAGGGAATGAAAAGCTTATTTTACACACCTGTGCACACCATCTGACTACATGCCTATCCTTCACACCAGATCAGTAAGGCCAATTGTCCCAGACCTGTGATGAGGAGAAGGTTTCCTGTGTAGCTACCTGTAGATACTGCATTACTGAATTCTTTTTGGAACTCTTTTTCCTCAACCACATACTGATCAGGGCAAACACTTATTTTCCTGTTTCCCTAAATAGAAAACCAGGGAACTGATTAAAGAAGTTATGTACAATTCACAACTTCTCAATATTCAGTGCACATCTTCGGGAAAGGAACTGTTTCCTGACATACGAGAGCTAGCAAGACTTCTTTCCGTAATAAAAATCTAAGGAATGGACTTTAGCCAGCTCCCAGTGCCTAATGCCATGAGAAAACAACCCCTGGCTGTTTTTTAGACCGGATAATTCTCTTAAGAGGGAGCATCGGAGGAAATGCCAGGAGTGAATTGAAGTCTCATTTAGAGGGGGAAAACTACTGACAGCAGTTCCACATTTACATTAATGAAATTATGGTGTAATTAAAGCAAACCATTTACATCCTACCTTTTCTTCTGTATAGTCAACATAGAAGTTTACTTAATTGTATACTCTAGTCCTTTCTTCATTTTACCACTCCTCCCACCCACTCTAAAAGCACCACCAAGGGAAGTCCATGAAGATGGGTTAATGTTAGTTTCCTTTAAGGGCCAGAAGACAATACAGTACTCCTTAGAATTAGCACACAGCTGAGGTTCCACAAAAGTTTCTTCAGCTTTCTCCAAACTAGCAATAACTGATAGATTAAAAAACAGTACGTCTCCTTCCTCTTCCACCACCTCTTCCATATTCCCATCTTCAATAATCATCACTAACACAAAACTGGTTTTTATAACAAATATCTTTACCTCTCTGCCCCAGGACAGCTGACTCAGAACAGCCAGAAGATGTAGCATTCAAACACCACGAAATACTTGGTTACAGCAGACCGCATGCAACGCCTGTGACTTACTGCCTGTCAGGTAGGCTAATGTACACAGAAGTGTTCATTCAAAGTGAACGCTATGCCAGAGCAAGAATCCAGTTATGAATAAAAAGAGCAGTGTCAAGATCTGACAATATAACCAACAAGACCTTGGTTTGCGAGGTTCAAATTCACTAAAGGCATATTAAAAGTCTAAGCATAAAATTCTTAAAGTTAAAACTGATGCGATGGACACAGCTAGAGATTCTTAAGAGAATGCCAACGTTTAAGAAATGTATTTGTAGATGTAACTGGACCTTTTGCTTACAGATGCTGGTCTACTGCACAGCATGAGCCCCTGTCCATCAGCTGGAAACACAAACCAGCTACCTGGGTGTGCTTTCATAGGATTTTCTTAGACACTATTAAAAACCATTGAAATTCTAACCCTGGCTGAATAGGCAATCCCTTTACGCATCTGTTCTGGGAGAACTTTAAAACATTTTGTCTGTGGTGACTGGTAAGGCTCTTTATCACTCCCGATTCTCATTTATTCCAATGTAAAGGAGTATTAGTTAAACAGAAATTGTATGTATTAGCAAATATTTTTGCTCTTCCAGATGAACCATACTGTTTTGATATGCGAGAGATTGTTAGAGCTGCTAAAAACAGCCAGTGAAGACATTGTAAGCTCAATGCAGCAGCAAAACACAGAAGTCTAATTACATTGCAGATGTCCCTGAAACATAACCATGCAGACATCAGAGGTGACAGTCAATGCAGGAGACCCATGTCTTTCTGAAGCAGCACTCACAGACCAGCCTAGATACCCTACAGCATCTTAAGCGGCACTAGATGTCTGTTCCCCAGGCAATTACATCTAGGCATTCCATTTTTCTACTCTAAAGGAATAATTACAAATTAGTAGTGGGGATTTTTCTCACTAACTCAAAGACAAAATGGTTTTCAAAGAATTTTTGTTCAGTTTGATATTTCACTACATATGAGAGTTATATTCTCCCTTCCTGTGTTGTCCAGGATTATTATTTTTGTTATCTTCAACTCCGGTTCAATGGAAACAATTGCAACGATATGCATTTCCATTTAAGCAACTTCATAAATGATTTTCTACATTTTTAGGCTATGTAATTAAAATCAATATATAAAGCTAGTTATTATGCCAAGAATGCAAAGCTGTTAAGTATTCCTTTTTAAAAATAATTTTATTATCTATCTTTAAAGTATATTCTCACACTTGAGCTGTGCCACTAGAGGCAGCATCAACACAGCTGGCACATTCTACTTGGTTTGCAAGTTCAAATCAAACTTTGAGCACAGCTATGCCACAGAAAGATAGGGTATGTTAAAGTAGCAAGTGACTTCAGAGAGATGGGACCAGGGTCATTGTGGGTGTAGGACTGAGATCATGGCTTATTGAGGGGATATCTAGGGAAACCTGTCTCAGAACATCATGCCAGAGTTCAGTAAGGAGGAGGCTGGGACTGAAGTCCTAATGGGGGTAAGGCCAACCGCTGCTGAACTCTGAATCTGGGGGAAACATAATGGAGTATATAAAGGTGGGGTCCTGATTTGGGAAGTTCTGAGATGTTGCTGTCATGATCATGAGTTGTCACTGCCACACTAGTAGTGGTAGCACCTGAGAAAAAGAGGAACCATGTCCTCTTCACATGAGAGTACCAAAAGGTATATAGCACATTACCATGCTAAAATATTAAGACATTAGATAAACTGTATCAAAGAGTATGTATCTTCTAGTCTTGACACCTGAAATAAGTTTTAATGATAAATTAAAAGACAGTCACACCTGAAGTCCAAAGTGTTCCACTCATCTTTGGGAGCAGCAGGGCAAGCCTTCTGCACTGCTTCACTAGTGTCCTCCAGCTGTGCTAAAGTGGACAACTCTAAAGATGAAAGGGAAGTACATGTTCAGTGCTGACTTGGTTTCCCTGTCTGCCAACAAAAAGTCACCCTGTGTCAATTCTATCATTGGTAAACTTATAACATACTCACAGAAGAGCTGCAGTTCCCTAACTCTCCTCTTCCACCTTCCAGAACACCAGTGTAACCACTGTTCCAACTGCCATTGATACTGTCCACTACCAGTGAAAGGATATGGCCACGTGCTGCTACCATGACTCTGTGCAGTGGCTCAAGAGCAAGCCCATCTGCGACCTTCCTGATACCCAAGGTGCAGTCCAGCATGGAGACTGGGCTGCAGGCAGGACTTCAGGAGCCCAGGTCTGACTTGCTTCTTCTCTTTGTCCTTCCATTCTATTTAATCATTTAACCTGCCTTTACTGTGTTGATTTATTATCTAACATATCAAACATGATTAGAAAAATGTTTTCCAATACTTGACAAAAACTGGCAGGGAAATACAGTATAGTCTAGTAAATTACACTAAGTGGTGTTATAGAAACTGTGTTACAAAACTGCAAACCATTGTGTTACTATAGTAATAAAGGAGAGTTTGTAGTGTATGTACAGTAGTATACGTACATTATCTTAAATGTTTAGTTACATGAACACTTTGTGCTTTCGTAACTTTTTTTTAAGCTGAAAACATGTACTAACGATCATTACATTTACCAGTGACATTAAAGGTAGAATATTCATAGAATATTCAAATTTTATAAAAAATTACTGATCACTTATTTCACAAAACCAGGGTGTAGTAGGCTGCACACAAAATGGGCATGAGATGCAGACCTGGCAAGTTGGTAACTACACACCACATGTTGTACATGAGAAAGGATCAGAATTAATGGGAGGCTGACTTCATTAAAATGACAAAGTTACTCCAGGGCATGGAATGAGGCAAGCTACCTTAACAGTCTAGAGTAATTTTTTTAGATGCTGAAATAATAAGATGACTCAGTTGGCTAGGTTCTTACAGACATCATAGAGGAAGCAAGTCTAAAACTAGAATGTTTCTGAATTTTTTAATGAGATAAATGTCTGCTCATGCCTTTGTTCATAGAATCTTTTTTCCTGTGCACTTCCAGAGAAATAAATTAATCTAACTGCATAGGATGTTTTGTGGTTTCCTACATCAAAATGTCAATAAATACTACATTGCTAACACAGGGAACAAAAACAAGCCTTAAACAGACATCAATAATCAGTGGAAACCAGGCAGAGGAGGATCTCCACATGTATCATTTGGAAACATTATATAATTTGCATGCAAATTAGACTGTTTTTTACTTGAAAAAAAAACTATTAAAACACATAGGATCAATACTGAGAGACCAGAAGAAATTGCATTTACTATCAGGAAATGCTTATAGCATCTTTTCTTTCAATTCAGTTCATGAGCTTTCTATATAAATTCATTATGCATCAGGGTGTTTTGATATTGCCGTTTTCTCAAAAACAATGAAGGATATGCATTATGTTTTGTGTAATAAAAATGAACACACTGACTTCATCAGGATTTTGGGGCAGAGTAAATACTTTAAAAGAAAGGAAGAAAAAAGTGGTTATTTCCTTTTCATCTGGGTTTGGTTTAAAAAAAAAGGAGAAATAGCAAAAAATATGGGAAATTGTCACCACCGCCTATCCTAGTTCATGTTCTGTGACGGCTTTAAAATTTACTCAAGATGTATTGGATTAAAATATTTTCACATACCGATGAGCCACTATTTAAAGTACGTTGTTATGTAAGTAGCATTTTTCACATTGACACAACAGTTCAAATATAAGAAGAAACACCCCCAGTCTGTCAGCCCCCCCAAATATCTTCCGAAGAAGAATGAACAAAACATAACAGCAACTTATCAAATCATACATATTCTATATTATAATGCTGATGATTTTTAATCAATCCAGAAATCTTTCACATCATTTGACTTGTGTCATCATAACAGGACTGTAATTTCACACAGTGTCACTATCTTTTTATGAAAAAGAACGGAAGAAATATCTTGTACTGTCATTTTGTCCTTTGTAGTCTAGAATGTGAGAGATTCCTTAATTGACATAGTGTCATCGCAAAAGTCTATTCTACATAATTACACTATGGCAACTGAAACCAGCTGTCAGCCGTTCCATTACACTAAGTACAAACAGACATCTCAAGAAAAGTCACTGTTTCAAGTGCATCAATTTAACACCATTACTACTTTTTCTTTTAAATGTTTTTTTGTATTTAGTGACCTGAAATATACAAAGATTAACAGAGAAAGCTGAATAAAACAGCACTGTCAAAAACCTGGGGCCTCAAAGTAGTACTTAAAGATTAATTGTGATGAATATCTGTATATAATTATTACCAATCATCTAGCAGTTTTCTGACTTCACAATCCTTCATTGTATTAACAGTATCCCACTTACAGTATTTTACATATGAACTGTGACTCATGATTTTCTAGAGTCTTTGCAATGGCATATAGATGTCCTTTGTTAATTTACTCAGAGTTCCTCTGGCACAGAAAAAACATCATACTGTTTCTCTCACCTGTCATAATCCCATGTCTCTCACCACCCTTTCTCCCTTACAACCTTTTATTCGTTTCATTTTCTCATAATGATCCCACAGCTTTTTGTCTCTTGTCTTCCTTTGTCTAGCCACTTTTCTTTCTCATTTCCAGTGTATTACCACAAACACTTTGTCCTTTACTGCCTCAATCTCCCAAACTTCAGATTCACCCTTATCCCTCGGTATCTATCTCTGTCTTCCAGCATGTTCCCTCTCCCATTTCCCCCTTGACAAAACCCCACACATTTCCTTCAGTTTCATTTAAACCTAAACATTCCTCTGAAATCCTAAAACTTACTCATGTGTTCCACAAGTTTCTCTGTACTGTTCCTGGCATTCATTTCGCTACCAGTATTCTGCACAGTCCAGGGACAACCTTTTATCCAGAGGGCTGCACAGCTTTGTTGGTTTGGGGTTTTTTTGTTTGTTTGTTTTCTGTCTTTTCGGTTTTGTTTTGTTTTGTTTTAATGTTGGCCACCAGAAGACTTACATCCACCTATAAAGTCTGTTAGAAAACAGTTGACATGTCAGCTCAGACCAGTTTATTACTAAGGGACATGGGAGAAGATGGTCTTTCTGAACAAGGAGAAAGCTGTTGAATCAATGTCAGGAATCACTGTATTACTTCAAGACTTGAGATAAAAATGTGAGAGCTAGTAACAGAGGGCTGCAGCGACAAATTGTGATTTTTGAGTACTGATAATACAAAAGATACTTCTGCACCCCCAATTCTTCATTGTAGTCTCAGACTATAAAGGCTGAGTCACTCCTTACACCCGTGCCACGTAACACAACAATATCCCCATGTCTAAACTGCACCAACAGTTGTGTTTCAATGTGACTACTCAACCATAAAGTTGTCTGATAACAAAAAGCCCTAAGACCATATCACTGAACAGTAGTACAAAGGTAGAGCATGTGAGCAGCTGTTGCTTTCTAATGGGCAGCTTCCTCTGGCACACACTTCTGCTTAACAGGAGGAAAGCTGGAGAGGCTGCAAGTGTTCAGGCTGACGGTTGGTTCTGGGAAGCTGTAGGATTTTCTGCTGCTGTACAATATTTGCTTGTGCCAGCCCTAAAGGATGATGGGTGCTGGAGCTCCATTTTACCAACTCCTTGCTTTGACGTAGCAACACAGGGAAAGGAGGACGTAAAATCCTAACGTCACTCCTGGTACTCTTTCAGAGGTAGGGAGGCAAAGCTTTCTTCTGCAGCAGCTGAACACTTTTTTTCCTCAGTGTTTTTTCTTTTTAAAGAAAGAAATAACTAAATAACTAAGATGGGACTTGTGCATTATAAAACAAAGAATAAGAATATACCCTTACAATGTGAAGACTCTATTTAAAGAGAGGACAGCTGGAAGTCAGAATACTTGTTTGCCATCTTCTGATGTTTAGAAACAAAAGTAGTAATGTGTGCATGGTGAATTTGAAGTCTGGTCTCTGAGAGACACAATTGCAAGCAGTCTGTATGAACCGAGAAACACTGACTGGGAAGACACAATAGAATAGATTGTACCTTTATAAAGTGGAGTTGTAATCCAGTTTGTATGGAAAAAAAGAATGGAAGTTGTGGCCTAAACTCTACTGAGTCACAGCAGCTAACACAATACAGTGTAAGTGACATCTTTTTTCTCAAAGGGGCTCAAGGCTCATTGACTCTGGCAATTCAATTACCCTCTCAACCCAGAAACAACCCCTCCTCCCGTGTCCCTCTCCTACTCCTGAGCTCAGGTCTAATGGCAGAACAGCCAGAGCAGCTACACTGTACATGGCCTGTAAATATCTGAAAAGCCTCAGGCTTGAGAACAAGAATCCCTGACCTTTTATGATTGCTATAGCAGTTTTCCAACAAAACAAACTACATACAATAGAGCTCTTAAATACCTGACAAAGTAATTCATTTTCAGTACACTGCTGTCTAAATACTCCATATTAATAATGAATCATGTTTAAATAAATACCTGCGTGCAATACTGCTTACACAGGGATGAGGACAAGGAATTTCTTGAACTGAATCTCCTCTAAACAAGTAGAAGGGTAACCTGCTGAAGGGATTTTCTCAAGTGAGCGATGAAGAAAGATTCAGAAGCAGGACAGGGACTTCAATAAACCTAGAAAGCGTACCCCAATTTCCTGGATTTATTGACCTCAAATACCTGAATGTTCTATGCTTAACCTATTTATTTTGCCTAGAAGCTACCAGAAATATTTATAAGTTTTCTGATTAAAAAAGAAAGTTTATTTACAAGGTGAAAACAGCAAAAGAGATTTAACCTTTTGAAAAGTATTTTCAACAACATGTGAAATATCCTTGATCATGTGAAGTAAATACTTCTATGACAATAATACAAAAATATTCAGCAGATTGCTGAATGATATCTAAATGATTATTTCAATAAAAGTTTACTAAAATCCATAACAAAGTGAAAAATTACTTACTGGTTCCATTAAAAATTTTCAAAATTATGAGTTAAGATAATGTGGTTTTAATGTGGTTTTCAAAAGCACACCGTTCTTGTTTTCTATCTGCTCTAGAAGCGTATGGTGCAGGTACCCCAACCATCACAGCAGCAGAATGAAAGAGGGAGACCAGACACTGCAGGAGCAGTCATGGTAGCGGGCTCCACACAGACTCTGCCAGGGTCATGCCTTCAGGTGAACCATTTCAGCTATCAGAATCCCTCTCTCAACTTCCACCTCATCTATCGCTTGCTTGGCAGAAAGCAATGAGCTTCAAAGTACAGTAATGTAAAAACAGTAGTACATACCTATACATAGAAAAAAATCCTATTAATAAAGGAAACCAGAAGAATTTACTGTTACTTTTTCTGAAGCACAGAATTTGTTATAATAGAAATATTTTCTAGCAAAGGCACCAGAAAGTAATTCATCAAAAGGAAAATTCAGCCTAGCAGACTGCAGCCATGAAGTCAAGGTTAGGTTCCCTCTATGCACTGTTTATTTCCCTGAGAAGTTGCTTGGTACATGAATTACAGACGGCAGAGCCATTGGCGTGGAGGCCACAAATATGCAGGACTTCCTAGCCTTCTTTCTCAGCCCATGACTTCAGCTATTTACTACGCTTATCTGGTTGTGGGGTTTTCTCACTTCTAGCTTTTTGCATTTGTTTTTTTGTTTCGGTTTTCTAGTTTTTTACTTGTTTTTAAAGTCAGCATTAGAGCTGTTGCAGAGAAATGCTTCCACAACCATGCTATATTAGATTTCTTACAATAGGTTAAGGAAAGAAAGCAAAGAGTAAGACTATATGTAAACTCACATTTGGAACTGGATTTCATAGAAGCAGTGCTGATTTTAGGCATGCAATTTCCCATCCTAACATCTTGGCTAGCAGAAATCAACTACCCGACTTTTTAAAACTTCCTGTGTGTGAATGTTTCCTGCCATCTATGCAATTATCAGGCATCAACATGAGGTAAAAGTAGTTACTAAAACCACCGTGTATCTTTTCTAAAAACTAGTTTCAGAGCGGATACAGAAGCTATTGATAGATAGGGTCCAAAAAGAAAGGCTGTAAGTACGTTTCAGGAATCTAAGATACTTAGGTTTTTCCATAAAGAATGTTAAATCTCCTGAGAGAGATTCTTTTCTAAAGCAGGATTTCCTGATAAAACAGCAAGTGATTGGGTCACCTGCTCAGGGCAAAACCAGCTTCTTACCTAGCTTCTGCAGCTTCCAAGATGATTTAAAAGAATTACCATCTAACAGTCCAAACTCTATAGGATTGATCCACCTCACCATCTAACAGGTTAAATCTGGCCCTATTAAAACCTGTAAGAGTGTACCCATTGGCTTCAGCAGGGCAAAGACTTCACCTCAAAAGTTTGAGGCAGTTTCCTAGTATTATTCCAGTATACCTTTGCCAAAAAGCAGCTCTCAAAGATCTGCAGTCAGCCCACCTTGACTTTCTCTGCTCTGTAATGGATTCACAGAATTCAGAACGAATTCAGCTTTTAAAATGGCTTACCCTTTCTGTGAAGGCACAAAGGGGCATCACATTTCTGAGGTTATCAGAGTCTAAAAGATCCACCAAATTTACTGTTCCAGGATGCTGCTGGTGTTAGTTCTACTTCTGACATCTTCTACTGCAGTTTTCAGTTCATCTTCCCTGGTTCTTCATTCCCAGCTTTTCTGTTTTGATAATGAGGCCCTTTTCCTTTCCTCAACAACCCATCACCCTATCCTACCCAAAGCAGTAGCATAACTACTACTAAGTAAGAAAAGACCATCCTGGTAAAACACTTCCATAAAATTTGCTTTATGTTTCCTAAACAAACTACAGCACAATGATGAGATGGAGACTAGCAGTTTCATCACTGCCTTGTACATTCTCTGTTCAGTTTGCCTGCTTCACGATGCCTGGAAGATGTAATAAGCAGCAATATGCTGCATACTATACTATGGTTGAAAACAGATGCCTACATTCATGAAAATAAATGCTGCAGTGACAGGGTACAGATTATGTAAGAAAACTGTTTATACGCAGATGCTGGGCATAATGCCAATTACTGTAAACCACATGAACACATAGTTATGTTGTAATTGATACATGTATCTTAATATCTCCTCTTATCCTAATGTTTCTTGTTACGGTGCAGAATTTACCGGTGTCTTCTCTGTACAACACACAGCGTAGAAAAAGCAACGTGACTGTTAACTCGCACACAGCAGTGCTGCTGTTGCCCACTTCACTCCACCTTTACCTGTGTTGGCCATGTCAGCTGCCTCTAACAGTGAGACATGTTAGAGAATAAAATGTGGCCAGAAAATCTTTGTTAGCACACCCAGTAGATTATGAGTCTAGCTGGGCTCATACAGACAAATAAATCACACGGCAACTAATGATTCCACAGATGGGAAGTAAGTTTTAAAACGTATGGGGCAATCAATATCCAGTCATCTTTAGGCTATCCCAGACAGCCTAATTAATCTTGTCATATCAACTTTGCAGTCATCTTTATTTATTTCTATTTCTGACTGTTAAAAGTCACTTGTAAACCACAAATCAGAATAATGTTTTTCAGATTTTATTATGATTATAGAATAATAGCCTATTAAGAAAGGAAAAGGTACAGTACCTCCAAAGAGGGGGTTCAATTTATTCCTGTAGTATTCTATTAACAGTCTAAGTGACTGACTACATTTGCATTAACCAGCACCATTACTATAAACTACAAGAAAACATTCCTTGAGATGACCACCTTCATGCCAAATTTCTGCCCAAAGCAAATTTAAACTGTAATCACTTCTTTAAAAAAAAAAACAAAAACACTTTAATGAAAGGTACAGATAACTGTAATACCTCAGGTAGAAGCAAAGTTAAATAATTATACTGTAATGCTCAGCTTTTTGAATATCATTATATTTGAAAACCATCAAAACCAAAACCTTTATAGAAAAAGTGACATAAAGAAATAGATTTGCACTATACACTATCTATATGGGCACAGAACAGCAGCAAAATTAATTAAAAATTAGCTGACTGTTGGACTACCAAAAATCTGTTCTAAACACTTTTTTTTTTTAAGACTTTACAAAGATAAATCTTGAAATGCAATTTCACTAACAGAACTGCAAGTAACTGCTGTTATCTGCTTCTGTGTACTACTGCAAACCTGATTTTACCTTGTTTGCAATACTTGTGATGAATGACTTGATGTCCAGATTAGTTGGGCAACTCTTCTGACAGGGGGCATCTGCACACTTTAAGCATCTACAGGAATAAAAGAAAATGTGTCAAGGAGACACGGAATACAAATGCTGCTAATAGCATAAGGTTTTCAAGTTAGCATGGTAGAAGATAAGCCACAATGGAATAATACAGAGCATTTTCATAAAATTTCTATTTAAAAACTTCTAAGCACTACAGGATCATTATTGACTTGCATTCCACACTGATTGGTTATGTTCTGTTGACGCCACTTTACAAAGGAAGGCCGTAGGGTGCAACTACAAGCATATGGACTACACATGTCTAAGTATTAGGAAACATCTATTTACATAGAAGTAATTTTTTCCCTGAAATCCAAGATTGCTAACTTCTGACCATTTCATTTTTCTATTTAAAAAAGGCCTGTGCTGTCAATCTCAATTTATTAACAAAGTTCTGGAAGTGTCACTGTGGATTAGATTTTGGATGGTGGACAAATGACACATACAAAAGCAACAGCATTTCCACAGAGGAAGGAATTACTTTGTACTGCACGTGCCAAAGAATAAGAATGGCTGATAAATTTTTAAGTCACTTTTCTATGAGTTCCCTGTGATACGTCTGTGACTTCTGAAAACAATTCAGTAGTCTTATGCATACTCCCAACTGAAATCCCTAAGACTCTCTTCTTAACATCCCTAATGACAAAACCTAACTGTATACTAAAACATAGTAAGTAGCAAAGATTTATTGTCTGTCCCTGCATAGTCATCCATGAGGATCTACCAGTCTGGTTGCTTGCACAAGTCCCATCTAAGGATTAAGCCCTCAGGGTTGTCTATGCTATTTGCAGTAAGCAAACCTAACAAAAAAGGTTAAAGTCAGCTGAAGAAGTAAAATGGTTCTCTATTAAACACAAATGTGTTTGTACACACTTTTGGTTTTACATTATCAATGATTATCATAGGTCAAATGCCACACTAATTATCGCAGAATTCATTAAGTTATACCAGATGCTCCTTCAATATTGTTTTACTAACATAAAGAATTTATGTAAATTGTGGTTTTAACAATCTATGGTAAATGAAATAAAATTTGTTTTTACCTATCACCTGAGCAAAACTACTTACACAAGTTCCACAAGTCCACCTTAACTATTGTTACTTAGTGATAGATAGTAACACTGTGGAATTGGCTGGGACAGAACATTTTCAAACACAGAAAAGCTGCAAGAGGCCTATGGTCTACACACATAAAGAAATGAAGAGCCCATTTAAAGGAATGAAATGCGTGAAATACCTGCAGTGAAAAACTGACCTGACTTTGTCAATCACAGGCATTGCTTTTATTTTCTTTTTTTGTTGTTGGGGTTTTTTTTTTTCAATTAAGGGTGGAATAAGAGAGAAGGCAAAGCCAGTTAAGTCAAATATTAATTAGTCTTTCACCTTTCTATTCGTTATCATCTAGCTGGGTATTGCAGACATCACAGCACCAGCAAAATTTGAAGGCACAAGTGGTATTGCCTGTTTGGATTTTCTCACAGAACTAGTCATGGGCAAAAGGTCCCAGAGGAAATATTTAAAGGAAAATAGGTCTTATAGGCTGCAACAGCTGGGAAATCTGATAAAGCTAAATCCAGGTTCAACACCATAGTGGGTTACCAGTTTAACTAGTCAGGATGTCAGAGGGCTCTGGCAGAAAAGCATCAACAGGTTTAGCTATGGCAGTTAAATATACCACTGCCCAGCACTACCCACTCACAGGTCCGTGTTACAAATGCCTTAACAAGCAAAGGCAGGCCAGTGGGGACCTCAAAGGGTTGATGTGGCCAGAACACCGAGTCAAGAGGATGCTCTTAGCATTCGAAGCAGATTGAAAGACTGCAAAGTTTTAGTACTAGAAGCCAGAAAAAAAAAAAGGAGATATGCTAGACAAAATACACCACTATGAGGGCTCAGATGATCATTTTGCCTGTGTAGGCAGTAAGGAAGTAACAGAAGTGGAAAAGCATGCATTTAAAAAAGGCAACAATTCCATTATGACTTTTTGCTCTTCACTTCCCTGAATGTGGTTTCCTTTGAAATACAACAGTCCTGTATCCAAGACCAAAAGAATTGCACTTAACATAAAAAAAAAAACCCTGTGGATTATATATACAACAACCTCATGTCAAAACTGACTAGAATGGCACCTAACAGGATAAGCAGCGTACGCATTGTGGCTAGCAAACATTCTTACTAAATTATTTCTCTTTTGATTTTTGAGCTGGTTCACAAATAACAGCTGTTGAAAATGTCAGCTATTGGGGAGGCGGGTAATGCAAACTTGAATGTGAGCTTTGGGGAGGAGGGGAGGGTGCCATGAATATGCCAGTCCAGACTTTCTCTTATAATAATACCATCTTCCGATTCTCTGAGCACTCTGCAGACTAAAGTGCACCAGGCTGCCATTAATCCCACTTATCAACCTGACAGCTCAGTAATTACACTCCCGCTATCGCTAGGTACTGTAAGGTACCATAGTCCTAATAAAACATCAAGCACTGTGCAGAATGCATGCTGGTGAGGTGTTTTATTAAACTTGGGGGGTTGATCATCAAGTGACATTAATGTTGACCTATTTTTCTATCTGACAATAAATTATCCTTTGACCATACCATAATACATATTACAGAGTGCATTTACTATACCAAGGAGCAAAGGCATTCTGGTGAACCAGGCAAAAAGCGTAAATAAAATAGTAGAATTGCCCACCAGAAAGTTATTACATAAATTGCTGCAACTGACTGATCCTTTAAAAATCACAGGCAAAATACCATGCCTAAGGGAATACTCCAACAATTGCCATGAGCTTCAATTCAACATGCATGTCTCCATATGAAGAAACTTTAAGTATTACATTTCTTTCCTTCTTCTGTAAGTCCTCCCACCCTATGAAAGCCCACCTTTCATTTTACAAGGCTATTCTACTAATATGGGT
>VYZV01008277.1:0-14800 GCA_013401275.1 Pandion haliaetus | reverse complement strand
GGGGGGCGGTGGGGTGTCGTGGTGCTGCTTGCCCCCGCCACTGCAGGGCGGTTCTCCTCCTCTCGCCATTTACGGCTGGGTGCGATTTTGTCCTTCCGTGGGTTTATAGTGCCGGTTATTTCAAGTTCCTCCCGGATCGCAGGGTGTTTCTGCTCGGTTGTTTTGGCATTTGGGCTTATCTCGTTAACGCGTTGGCTGGTTTTATTTTTGATCTGGGGTTGTTTTTACGGCACAGCTTGATCAGTCTGTTCTTTTGCTAGAAGCTTTCCCAATTTGAGCTGTTCCGCTTTGTCCGGTGTCTTCTCTCAGGCCCAGGGTTGTGTTTCTGTTGCCAGAGACTCTAGCAGATGTCTGCTTGAGTTCGGTCCCGCTCGGCATCTGCTTGTTATTCCTGGGCTCCTGCTCCAACGAATCCTCGTGTCCTTTCCTGAGTTAGCTGTCTGGCTCCCCGTTATCGAGGGAGGGGAGCCTGCTGTCTCTGTCTGTGTCGCTCTTTTCCCTCCGAAAATCCCCAGCAGTTAACACAGTTTGTACTTTTTTTCCCTGAGCTGCATTCCCCCAGCGTAGCTCGCTCTAGAAGGATCTTAGGGAAAGGTACTGGGAGCCCTGAATTTGTTCCTTCTCTCTGCATCACTGAAGCTGAACTTCCAAGGGCGGAGGCGATAGGATGGGGGTCAAACCTTGTTGTAATTGTGTCTGGGATTGTAGGATGCCGCAGGGACCCGGCCACTGACCTTCCCCTCCGCTAATGCACCATTCTCTCCCTCTGTCTGCAGGAAAGTGAGGATGGCATTGAAGGAGATGGTGAGTAACGACTCTTTGGTGTTGCAAGTGCTGTTTGTGTGCAAAAAGTAAACACCAGACAAAACGCCTTTCCTGATAGCCCTGCGGTTGTTGTCATCCTGAATATTAACGCGTAATAGTAGGCAAACGTGGGGTGCAGGGACAGCGAGCCCCAGACTCGCCCTTGCTTCCTCCTGTGTGAGCTGGCAGTGGTGTTAGTCGGGGACGCTTTGGTGCTGGCCTCTGACTTCCCCTTGGAGGGGCTGTTCAGTGTGTTGTTTGTTAGCGGTCGCGCACAGCGCGGCATGTTATGCTCGGAGAAAAGCTGTGTTTCTGCTTCTGCCCTGACACCAAACTCCTTTTTCTCACCCCACAGCTGTACTTTCAGATTATGAAAGCGCAGAAGACTCGGAGGTAAGAGGAGTCTCTGTCCTGGTGTTTAAAGGGTTCTGCCAAGTGACTGCGTCTCACGTTATTTCAGCACAAAACCCAGTTTGTGTCCTTCGTTCTCTTCCACTGACCCCGCCGGCAGCGATTGCCTTTGTCTCAAGGTACCAGCTCGTGCGCTTCGCACCAGAGGCTCAGAGCGAGCCGCGCTGCAGCGTAGCCGTCGCCGCTGCAGAGGAAAACGGCCTCTCCCAGTCCAAGCCCCTCGCCAGGCAGTTCCTGCACGTACAGTCCGCGGCGCTGGGCCCAGCCCTTGGGAGAAGCCGCCTGTGCTGCTGGAGGATGGATGTAGGGCCAGTATGGATGGGGGGCAAAAAACGCCTGGCTCCTCAGATGTTGGATACTGGGAGCAGAATTTACAATGGCCAAGAAGGGTGTGGAAGGAACTGCGGGATGCTGGTCGCTTTCTAATTAGCTGAAGTTAAAAAACCTAAGTGCTGGGTTGGAAGCGTCCCAGGCAGCATCACTGTCTTCTGCAGCTGGAGGGGTAACGCACCCCGTGAGTGCTGGCAGCTCTGCGCTGGGTGCATGCTGAGAAAATCCCACCTTGTGGGCTCGTGCACCGAGCCCCCCTGCCCGAGCCTGGACAGCAGCCTGTGGCTGTAGCTTTCCCTGGATTTTTAGTTTGGAACTGTAACGTTAACATTTCCAGGAAGCTTAGAGAAGTTCTGGTTTCTAACGATGACACTGAAGGTTTTCTAGTGAAAACGCTTCTCTTGAGACAGCGGTTTTGGGGATCTTGAGGGGGGCAAGAGTTGGAGAAAACACGAAACAACAAGGCAGATGATGAAATCGAAGCTCATAGGGGCTGTTAATTTGTGACTTAATCTCAGCCACGAGTGAAGAAGGAGCGCGGCGGGCTGTAGAGGCGGCACGTGCAGGGTAAGGGGCAGCTCCCCGTTTCACCGTGCAGCAGCTCTTCAAGCCTGGGAACCTGCGCGGAGGCTCCCTGGAGGCTCGATGCGCGTACGGTGCGCGCTGGGCTGTTGGAGGAGCGGGGGTATTGCGTCACTGACATGCCAGGATGACTCTGTTCCTGTGCCTAAAAATAATGCCACGTCTGGGTTTCCCCAACGTAAACAAAAGGAGCAGTTGATGTGCAAATACGCTGTGTTGAAAGAGAAAAATAGAGCAGTCTTTTTGTTAATCACGCAGAGCTATTTTTAGTGTCAGTTCCAGCCTAAGCAAGGCTTGCAGGCTCCTGGAGGGTGAAATGAGGTCACGCTCCTGCGAGCAGAGTGCTCCGAGTGAGTCAGCCGAGTAACTCCAGGGAATTTGGAAACATGGCCCTGGTTGGATCCGGGCCCTTAGTGTGGGAAGGAAGGGACCGTCTGAGGGCCCTTGTTCACTGGTCTCCCTGGCTTGCCCAAGCCTTTCGCTTTCAGGGTGGTGAGAGGCTGTGGCTTTGTGACGGAGCTGGTCCCAGCCCTGTTCTGGAAAGCCTGACTGTTGGATCGGATGCTGCTGGTGGGAGTTGGTGGGGAGAGGTGTTGGGTTTAGTTTTGGCTTTTTCTGTAAAAATACAGGGACAGGAAGGACCTTGAGAGCTAATCCTCTGCTTTGAAAGAGTCAGGTCTCTAGCAACTGGAACAGGGATCTAACTCCAGATCTGGGGTCTTATGTGGGGAAATTCCTGGGGGACCTGCTGCTAAAGGTGCATGTTTGAGTAACTGGGGTTCTTTCAGGCAGAGGAAGAGGATTACAGTGAGGAAGAAAGTGCCAAAGTGGAACTGAAGCAGGATAGTAATGATTCCTGTGAGTCAGCGGCAAAAGCAGAGAAAGGGGATGAGAAACCTGACTCCAAAGGTGCTGTAACTGGTGAGAGGCAAAGCGGGGACGGGCAGGTAGGTGTTAAACATGTGTTCTCTGGGCCGTGGGGGGCTTCTCTGTGCAGCAGAGGGACTGCTGCAGTAGTAAGAGCTGTCTGATTTTGACAGGAGAGCACTGAACCTGTTGAGAATAAAGTTGGAAAAAAAGTTCCCAAGCACCTGGACGATGATGAGGATCGGAAGAACCCAGCTTACATCCCGCGCAAAGGGCTTTTCTTTGAGCACGACCTCCGAGGGCAGACGCAGGAGGAAGAGGTCAGGTATGTGAGCATCCCCCGCGTGTCTGCCTCTCTCTGAGAGGGTGAGGCCAACTCCCAGGCCAGCGTTTGGCAGCACAGCTCCTTGCTTTGGCGTGAAGCGCTGGGAAGGTCTGTGCTTCAGTTGCCTGCCCGCAATGTCCTGCCAGGACCTTTTAGCTCTTTGTTTTGAAGGAGAGACTGAGGGTGGTGCAAAATAAACCACAAGGAAAGCCTCTTGCCAAGGAGCAGTGACCCTTCTTGCTGCTTTTCAGAAATAGCAGTGGGTAGAGCAGCAGCTGTTGGGCAGGAAGAGTGGGAGGAAGAAGAGACGCAGTCTCCTGTGCACGCCATGCCCTAGAAATGCTCGGCATCTTTGTGTGGGGCTGGGTGAAGCTGCCACATCTCCTTGGCTTTGCAACATCTTCTTCTGTGTAACTGTTCCAGGCCGAAGGGTCGTCAGCGGAAGCTATGGAAGGACGAGGGCCGCTGGGAGCATGACAAATTCCGGGAGGACGAGCAGGCCCCCAAAACCAGGCAGGAGCTGATTGCGCTTTATGGCTATGACATCAGGTCAGCTCACAACCCCGATGACATCAAGCCGAGGAGGATGCGCAAACCAAGGTGAGTAGCAAAGTCAAACTAGAGGCTGGTTCGTCCCGGAGGGAGACGTCGGCCCTTGTGCCAGGTGCTTCAAACAACAGGTCTGAAGCCCCAAACGGAGAAAGCCCTGTTTTTGGCTTCGGCCCTGGGGTGGTACCTTGGTTCTGGGAGTTAGGGATGCTGCATCCTGGAGAGGGGTTCCCTGGCACAGCAGCACCTCTCGCCCATCGATTTATTCCCAGCCCTTTGTATGATTTTTCTGTCTCAGATTTGGGAGTCCTCCTCAGCGAGACCCAAACTGGTCCAACGAGAGGCCAAATAAGCCCCCAAGGCACCAAGGTGCAGACAGCACTTCAGCTCCCCCGCGAACCTTCACCAGCAGGAGCTCTGCAGGTACAGGAAGGATGCCCCCACCCAGGAACTACCCAAGGATGGGGGGCTACAAAGAGACCCGTCCAAGCTACCGAGCTTCGGAAGCAAGCGTCCAGCATCTGTCTCGAAACAGTGAGCAAGTGAAACAGGACAGCAACTACCGAGCAAAGCGTGCAGAGCAAACTCCACCGAGAGACAAGTCACCAGAGATGGAAGCGGCACACGTCCACAGCAGCCCTGTGAAGGAGGAGGTTGCTTTGGAAAATCAAGCCACGGCTGCTGATGCTGCACAGCCACCGCCAGACAGACCAATTGAAAAGAAGTCTTATTCCCGGGCAAGAAGGACCAGAATCAAAGCTGGCGATGCAGGGAAGCTGGCAGATGAAGTGCCTGCTTCAGAAGGGCTGACTCCTGTGCCTCCAAAACCTGTGCAAGCTGAGACGTCCCCGCCACCAGCCAAGAACAGTAACTGGGAGTCACCGGTAGAATCCAGCTTGGATGGACTTGAGCAAGAGATGACCCAAATGAATCTCACTGAGCAGAACTGGACTCCGGGGCAGTCGCAGTTCATGCAGCCCCGGGAGCTGAGGGGTAAGTGGGTGCAGCCTGTTGGTTTTCCACTGCAGCCCCAGCCAAATGTAATTCTGCATTCGTGTAGTCAGTCAGAGCTGAACTGCCTCTGCCTTAGTCCAGTCTCAGGGTAGGTATGTGGCAGCGATGCATGCTGCTGAAAAAGTGCAGCGGAGATGGTTAAGAGAGGGCAAACCAGAAGAGAAAAAAGGGGAAATTAAACATTCTGGTGTAGGTTAATTGAATTAGGGCTGGGAAGGACGTAAGAGTAGATCCTTTCCCTCTCTCTGCCCTGTTTTGTGTTGAGGACGGGGAAGCTTCAGTGAAGCTGAAAGCCTGTGTGTGGAACAGGCAACAGGGACTTAGTGCGGTGTGAATCACAGACCGGCTGCTGCAGCAGGAGTTTGGGAGATAAGGAGCGTTGTGCTTGGGTGGCAGGTAAGGGTAATGAATAATCGGGCTCCTGTAATGTCCTGCTAGGAGTGAACTTTCCTCTGTTTATCAGTTTATTTCCAAGCATTGAGATTTGGTTGCCACTAGCTAAGGCCTGACAGGGGTTGGCAAACGCATTTGTGCCCGGTAGGAGGAAGCTGCTCTGTTCACAGCAGCAGGCAGGCGGGCTGAGGGAGGGATATGTGGCAGAGTCACCCCTGTGCGAGCTAAGGACTGAGTTCTAGTTGAGCATCCATGCAAGAGGTCATTCAGGTATAATTATCTCTTTGCAGAATTAGTGTCTTTTGTGGGGAGTGTTAGAGTTCTTCCTGAGGGAAATAAAACTGGAGCAAGGAGAAGAAAGCAACTTGCTGCTTTCATAAGCATCTCTTTGAGGTTTAGGTCATGAAACCATAAGTTGTCTTGTACTGATGTGACTGGGAAAGTCTTTGTGTGAACAGACCCTTGGTCTTGACTGTGGATGCAAGTAGACAGACTTTAAACATGCCAGTAGAATGAGAGTTCAGAAGTGCTGTGATTTGCAGCTGAGATTATGTACTCCTTTATTTTTAAGCATTAAAAAAACCCCATCTTAAATTTACTCTGAGACAGCTCTAGACTGTAGACAGGAGACCACTTTCTGTCTGTAAGAAGGACCTATTATTCTACTGTCCTTTTGTTTCTTCCTAGCAGGGAAGGTAGGAGTTAATTCTGGGAGGCATTTAGCTAGGTGAGCCAGCCATCAGGTCATTTTGTATGTACAGCAGGTATGCCTGTGCGTATATTTGCAATATCAGCGATCCGTGGGGCACTTCCAGTGTTTGTTTTGTCCACTTTAGCTCCCCTGGAATCGCCTGTGATCAGTTTGGCACTGTGGTTTTAAATGTGTGCCCTAACTTTGTTGTTTGAATTAAAAGGAGCCCATGATAAAAGTGGTTACGCCCTGTAGAGGGTTTAAACTGCAGCTTACCCAGTCCTGCATGGATCCTTGTTTCTACTCTGAAGGAAACTCAGCAGGAACAGAGCTTAGATCAGGACCTGGATTTCAAGCTGGGGATTTTTTTTTAGCAAGATTTAAAAGGTGTTGAGCAGCGTAGATGATTATATAGTGGCACAACAGCTTCTAATTTGTACCGAAATATTTAAAATTGTAACCTAAGAAATGAAGTTGTTAGGAGGTTTCTCACCATGAAAGCAAGAGCTGTGCCTGTTTGTAGTACAATAACGTCCCCAGGCTGTCATACAGCCAGCGACAGGCGTCTCCTGGCAGCGCCCTCGGCGGCTGAGGTGGCTCTTAACTGGGAACAAATGCGAACCATAATAACCAGTTTGTTTCTTCCTCAGGTATTCCTAACCATATGCACGTGGGAACTGGGCCACCGCCTCAGTTTAACAGAATGGAGGAAATGGTAAAGCATGTCGCGTGGAGTGTGACTCTTGCTTTTAGAAGCGCGGAAGCTGAGCGTTTACTTGTTTCTGCGTTGTAGTAATTAGAGGCTGCCTGTGACACCTCAGCCTTTCCCTTTTGTGGGTGTTCATAGTTTTTACTGTGTGACCCAGATAGAGCTTTGCAGGGGCTGGGGGGGGGGAGCGGGTCGGTGCTCCCTCGCTGGAGGGAGGGCTCCTGACCCTCGCCGACGCCTTTGGACTTTTTTTCAGGCGGTGCAGGGGGGGCGCGTGAAACGCTACTCGTCGCAGCGGCAGAGGCCGCCGGTGCCAGAGCCTGCCCCCCCCATGCACATCAGCATCATGGAAGGGCACTACTATGACCCACGTGAGTGTTTCCCTCCCGCTCCTGAGGCTCCGTGTTAGGGTTGGGCAGATCAGGGGTTTTGTCTTCCCTTTCCTTTGTAAATAGTGTCACGGTGTTGTCTCGTACGGTAAGTAAAAGGCTGTTCTGAGCCTCCCTGGTCGGTGTTTAAACCCACTGAAATAAAATCGGTGTTACTGCCTCCCCTCTCTGTGCAAGGGCTCTCTAGGACACTGCTTCTTTTCATGAGAGCTAGGATTTAAAATTAACTTGAAATCAGAGCAATGTCTTTGACATTTAAGAGTGGGGAGAATTACAGAACAAGACTGAGGATGGATTAGGAATTTACTCCGGCATTTAAAGTGTTGGAGAAGAAATTCCCCGAGTATTCTCCTGCTTTGTAAAGGGAGTAGGAGGCTTTTCTGTTGGGAGTACGTAGCATCTGTGAGCCTGGTAGACTGCGTGTGCCGATGGGAATGTAGCTTGCAGCACTGCATTCAAGTCTTGTAACAGTAGCTGGCTGGGGTGTGCGTGTGATTTGCTGCAGTAGAATAAAATTCGGTGGAGCTTCTCCTTACCAACCGTTGTGTGTTGCAGTACAATTCCAGGGACCAATCTACACCCACAGCGAGAACCCGGCCCCGCTGCCGCCCCAAGGGATGATTGTACAGCCAGAAATGCACCTCCCTCATCCAGGTGAGGAACCAGCTCCCCAGTGGGGCATGGGGCAGCTGATACCGACGTTATGGTTGTGCCCTGGGGCAGCTTAGCCTGTGCCACGGAGCAGATAACTCTGGTTTCACATGGCCTCTGTCACCGGGGGAATCCATTTTCCCTATTTCTACAACATGGAAGAGACCTGCTTCCCTCATCCGGTGGCACTGAATCAATATAAATTTCAAGGAAAGAAAAACAGGCATTTCTGGCCCTTGCAGCCAGTGCAGGACTGAGGTGATCTGAACGTTTTGGCAGCCTTCAGCTGGATGTCTGCAGGTTCTGTGCAGACCCTCCTGGCTGAGTCACTTCCCCTTCAGTGGGGCATTTGGCTCTGCCAGTTGTGCTAGGCTGGTTCTTCAGTCCCTGCTGCTTGTAGATCGGAAAAGCAGAAATGAGAGCTGTTGAATTGGCATGTTCTCTTATCTTGCCCACAAAAACTGTTTCCTGAAGTGGATGTGCTGACTGGGGCTGTGTCCGGTTCCAGTGAATCAGGACCTCAGCATCAGGGAGGGGGCAGTGCTCTGCTGTCCTGAGAAGTGCTTCCCTTTTTCCCTCCCCAGCACAGGAGCTGATGTCTTGTGGCTGCAGGAAGGGCCTTTGAGCAAAGTGCTTCTCTTTCCTGCTGCGGCAGGGAAGGTGCAGCCGTGCTGACCTGCTGGCATTGTAGCCACCCCGGCCCTCCATGGAGCGCGCTGGCTTTACACGCAACATCACGTTCAGCTTATTTTTGTCTCTTCCCAGGTTTACATCCCCACCAGACACCAGCCCCCATGGCAAACCCTGGGCTGTACCCTCCGCCAGTCTCCATGCCCCCAGGCCAGCCCCCGCCACAGCAGCTGCTCGCACCGACTTACTTCTCCCCTCCTGGAGTCATGAATTTTGGGAATCCTGGCTACCCCTACCCCCCAGGAGCACTACCCCCTCCTCCCCCTCCTCACCTCTATTCCAACACACAGGTAAGCCAGTTGCGCGTCTCCTTCCTGAGCAGGAGCTTTTGAGAGCAGATGGGATCCTGTGGAGTGGGGGTTTATTCTCTGAGGCTTTCTGGGAGAGGATGTGGAGCAGCTGGGCTGCTCTGTGGTGGGAGGTTGTTCACTGTCATCCCTCTCTCTGCTTGGGGTGGGTAACTGGAAAGGACTGCTCCCATGCCTGCTGTGCAGCTACCCTGGATTCAAGGTCTAGTGGATGAAATGTCTGTATTGGTGGATCTCAGAATCAAGGTCTTCCCCTTCAGAAGAGGGAAGCAGCCTGCCGGGAGCCTGGGAACCATTACATCCCCTCCAGGTCCAAGGACACCTTGAAAATCGTTTTGGAAGTCCTTTCTGTTTGAGATGGAGGCAGGAAACTGGCTGGTGCTGTTCTTTGGCACCGGCCAGGAAAACCCGTGGTGTGACCAGCGTGGGGCTGGCTTTTTTGGTTTTTTTGGGGGACGGCTTGGTGTCCGACCTCTGTATCCGCAGTAGCTGCTGGGCAGTGAGGAGGCAGATCTCTGTGGGCATCGTGATGACGAACCCGCCGCTCCCCGTGGCCGCCGTGTGAGCGGCACACGGCTGACACGCAGTGGCAGGCGAGAGATGTGCACGCTCCCCGAGCCCTGCAACCTCTCTGACCTTCTCTGCTGCCCTGGGCTGATCCCAGCTGCCCTGGCAGGAAGTCACCCTGCTTTTGGGGCAGATCCCAAGCCCCCGGGCAGCTGGAGGGGATCTCGGTGTGAAGGGGAACTTGTTACCTGCCTTGTCTGTGCGGAAAACCGGTAGCTGCTGCTGTTGCAAAGCACAGACGTTACATGGCAGTTGAGAAACTCTGCGGGGTGAAGGAAGCCCGTCTGCTACAAACTTCAATCCGGTGTGGCTGCAGGTTGCTGCAGCCTGTACCTGCCCACCCTGCCGAGAGCAGGGAGACCCTGGTAAGGGGCAGCGGTAGGCGAGGGTCCTCCGGGAGCTGTACGTGCTGCTGTTCTTCATAGCCTTGGGGAGCACAGCACAAATCAACCCACATCCCCCTGTGGCTGCTCACCTTCGGTGCTAGGTGGTGGCATCTTTTCACGGCCCGGGTGTGTGCCGTAGAGGCTGTCTGAGACACGTGGTGGTCTCCCAGGGGATGCAGCTTTCTGTGCCCCCTGCCCCTGCAGCGAAGAGCACTGACCCTTCTGCTCTCTGGGGCACACAGGCCCAGTCCCAGGTGTACGGAGGGGTCACGTACTACAACACTGTCCAGCAGCAAGTGCAGCCCAAGCCTTCTCCACCCCGAAGGACGTCCCAGCCTGTGACTATCAAGCCACCGCCTCCTGAGGTACCGTCTCCTCGGTGTGAGTCTGCGCGCGCGTGATGTGGTACCGTTGGGGTGTGCGCGATGCTGCAGTCTCCCTCTCCCATCCAAAAAACCACATTGTTCCAAGGAAATCTTAAACTGTCTCACCTTTGACATGTCCCAAACCTCAGCTTCTCGTTGCAGGTGGTAAGCAGGGCTCCAGTTAATTTGAGTTTCTAAATACTTTAAAACTAAACCCACGTAAAAAGTAAGTCCAAAGTTGACTCTTCCTTTTTTTTTTTTTTTTTTTATTTGCTCAGGGTAGAAAACAGAACACTTCAGAGAGAGAAAAATCCAGTCCTAAGCTAGGAGGTAGTGACTTCTCTGGAAGAATAAATGTTGAGACCTTAGTAGATAATTCAGGCAGCAGACTTAAAGGCTTTCCAGAGATGAGAGCCATTTCTCTGTGCTGGGAACGGTTTCCTCGCTCCAGTGCTGTGAGCTGTGCGTGTGTGTACGCGCCAGAGTGCCACGTGTGTGTTTGGTTTCCTTGCTTAGCGTACGGGAGCCGAGCGAGCCTGAATTGTGGCAAGCCCAGACCCGGGCAGGCATGTGCCGGTTGTTTCCCCGTACGTGGGGAGGCGGCGTGCGGCATGGTAGAGGGCTGGGAAACATGCAGCGTTTGTAAATCCGCTGCGAGATTGTCTGATCGAGGTGCCCTTTGAAAAGCCTCACGGCGGAAAAATGTTTAACCGCGAGGAGAGCTTGGCTGAAGGGAGCTGGTTGTGCCCAGAGTGGGCATGGAGGAAGCCAGAGGCGTGGGCGGGTGGTGGTTGCGTTCTGGCACCCAGGCGTGGAGAGTGTTTCTCACAGGACCGTGGCGATAGCGCTGCAACCGCTGCGCGGTGTTTGTGGTGGAGCAGCCTAAGCCTCTGCTTCTCTTTCCTCTTCCCCACCAGGACAGCAAAGGCGAAAAATCAAAGGAGAGGAGCAACACGTAGGGATGCGGCCGTGGGAATCCCAACGCCAGACTCGGCACCTCGGCAAGGAGGAAGCTCCTTCTCGGGAAAGGCTCCTTCCCTGTGCGTAGGTGAGGCAGCAGGATGAAATCAGCTGCACCGTCTTGTGCTCAGGGCCAGGCACCTTCCCTCTCTGGTTTTACCGGTGCCCTCCCGAAAACCATCTCGCCGCTGCTGATCTGCCCTCCTTCCCCCTCCCTCACTGGGGCACAGAGGTCACCGAAGAATCAACCCCCAGAGTCGGTCCTTGGCCCCAAGTTCTCACAACTTCGCTCTTTTACTAAACTTCTGCCCTTTTCCCTCTCTAGGATGTTAAACTCAACTGGCTTGATTGTGGTCTCTGTTTTTATTTAAGAAATGAACCAGCCCCTTCAGTAAAGCTGATTTGTTTCTTTTGGGTATTTCGAATTTGTTTGTCTGGCTAACTGGAACGTAACATCCCCTGCCCCCGTGGAGACAGCTGATAATTCTTCATTTCAACTCTCTTTTTAAATTAGCAAGTTTATTTCTGCCATTGTTTAAGCATAGGAGGGGCAGCTGAGCGATAGGAGTCTGTCAGGAACGCGCTGGCTGTGCAGTCACCACTTAATTTAGAAGCTCCTCCCGTTTCTTTTTCCGAACAAGCCCTGTTGGTAACTTGTGTCGTTGGCAGTTTCTGTCCGTGTGTGTGCAAGCGCTTAACTCGCATCAGATGGCAATCTGTGTGCACGAGCACGGGGCGACCCCCTTCCCCGCTGCCACAAGCTCACCTTGCAGAGCAGGGGGAGATTTCCACCCGCCTCCTGCTCCTCTGCCAAATCAGCGGCAGGGAGGGAGGTTTATGGGCGTCCAGGCACCTCGATGCTGCCAGAACAGCCCTGCCAGCAGACAAACCAGCTAGACAAGGCAAGCAGAGGAGTGATTTGCTCCTAGCACTTGGGTGTTGCTGCTGTGGAAGTGGAAGGGGGTGTTGTAACCCGCCCCGACGCATCCAGCCCAGGCTCCCGTCCCCAGGAAGGAAGCGCCTCGGCCCTGCGCCTGCCACCGTGTAAACCGGCGTTCCCCCGGGGACCTCGGCAGCCTTGTTTCCCCCGTTAGGATTCAGAGGCCGATCTGCCGGGGCGACTGGCACCGCAGCGCCGAGCGTGCCAAGCCGGGCTCGGCTGGCTGTCCCGTGCCGCAGCGCTGCGCCGCCTCTCTGCAGCACGCATCCTGCCGGCACCGCGGCAGGCGAAGCGGTTCCGGCCCCCAGTCACGCTCGGGCTTGGCCGTGTCCTTGCAGCCGTTTGCAGATTGCATTAGGAAACTTGGCAAGGCAGGCTGCCGATTCCTGCCGCTCGCCCCGAGCACGTGCTGGGGCAGCGTGGGGAGGTGCCAGCTGCTGGCGCAGGCCGCTCGGCGACAGGGGGAACGTCGCCGCTCCAAGCAAGCGGCGTCTTGGCCTCCGAGTCCCCATCTGCAGCAGGGGAGGGGTGCCCGGCGGCCCACCTGCCCGCTCCCTGGTCGAGGTCGACTCATGCATGCCTGGATCTCCAGCAGAAATCCCTTCTTTGTTTGTTGTTTGTAACTCGATGACCTTTAGTACCTAATTTCAGCCGTCAAAGCGACATTTTAAAAGCAGAAATCCCTCACGTTTTACGTGTAACTGTTTCTCTGCCTTAAGGCTGAAATGTATCGTTAACATATCGGTCCTGTGACTGAAGTCCTGGACCTTACAACACTGTGATGGGCTCTTGGTTTTGTTTATTTGGATTCCTGTCCCTTAGGAGTGCACATTTGTAACCAGCATTGTATCAGCACACAGATGAGAATGCGTTTTAGAAAGCAGCCAGCTCTCTTGTCTCTCTTTCCTTGCGCTGAGACCTGCAGCGGGCGTGTGCGCTCTCCCCAGGAGGACCGGTGTCCCTTCTGCCACGCTGCCAGAAAGCTCAGCCGTGTGCCGGGAGCTGCTCTCCCCTTTCCAGGAGCTCCCGGTGGGACTGGAAGAGCGACTCCTCTTTGGCCAGCGCCAGCCACCCTCGCCCCTGCGCCGGCGTCCCTGGGGAGCAGCTGCAGCCTGTCCCCAAGCCGAGCTCTGCCCCGGCAGCGGGGCTCGGTGCAGAAGTGAACTCCCTCCTTTCTTCTCCCTGCAGCCTCTCTCGCTTGCGGAGGAAGGAAACAACTGGTGTGTAGGTGGTGTGGGAGCTGCCGCCTGCGCGCTTCTGTGTCGCGCTGCCTCCCTCCGCCTCGGCACCTCTGGCCCGCGGCCCGGCTTCCCACAGCAAAGGGGAGGGTGGGTGGCACGTACCCCGCTCCTGCACCCTCCCAGTACACTCCGATCACAGGGGTAGCGAGGGAGAACCGAGGTGGGGTCTGCCCTCCTGCAGCCGGCCCTGGGCTGGGCAGGGGGGACGCGGGGAGGGGGAAGGATGCAGGCAGGGTTTGCNTGGCTGCTGGCCCCGCTGCCGGCAGCGGGGTTGGGGTCTCAGAGCCCGTCTGGCAGCAGAGGCAGGAGCCACCAACCTCCTGCTTCAACTGTTGTCCTGCCCCTTCCCTCACCACCACTCCTGCCTCAGTTTCCCTCCCTGGCAGAGGGCTCGGGGCTGAGCCTGGTCCAGGGGCCAGCTCGGACCATCGCAGGGACCTCGGGGAGAAGCTGCCGGCTGAGAAGCCCCTCGACTGGGGGCTCTCCCCTTCCCCAAATGCCGAGATTCCCTCTCCCAGCGCTGCAGCCGGGAAGTGGGTTAAGGCGCTGGTTCGGGGAGGGATTTTTCCCTCGGTGTAATTTTTCCCTCCTACACAAGGTCTGTTTTGAGCAGTGCCTGGAGGCTTCGCACCCCCTGCTCGGCTGCCGGGGCGGGGGAACGCAACACGGCTGCAAATGGAGGCGCAGGCTTTGGGAGGGAAGCGCCTGCTCCAGATCCCAGCTCATTAGGAGAAATAACAGCAAATTAATTAAGCTAATAGCTTGCTCTGCGCCAGCAGTGCCCCTGTCCGTGCTGAGCTGGGGCAGAGGAGCTGGGCCGAGCCAACGGGCCCGGATCTGGGGTGCATTTCCCGGGGGTGAGCGTGGCCCTCGGCGCGGCGTGATGTTCTGGGTCCCTCCTGTCCACGTGGCCCGGCTGCAGCCCCACTGCCACCGGTGAGCATGGCCTCTCTGTGCCTCAGTTTCCCCTCCTGCCTCCTCCAGCCTCTGCTGTCAGAAGCCCCTTTCCATGCGGCCACAGCTTCCACCCGGGACTGGGCACCCTTGTCCAGGTGCCCCAGGCAGAGGGGATGGAGGAGCTTGGCCAGGTGGGAGCGTTTCGGGGTCTTGAGTGGGATGTGGGGGACTCTGAGCACTGGGGCCTGGTGGGGCAGATGGAGGTGCCGTGGGGTGGAGGAGGGCCGTGCCATGCTGGGCTGTGCCACGCTGTGCCATCCCGCCGGGGCCCCATGCGCTGGGGATGGGGACGCGGGGACACGTTTTGCCGCTTTCCTGTGGCCGCACGGATGGAGTTGCCAAGCAACTGCCTGGTGGAGGCGAAGCGGGAACAAAGCGGGAGCTGCTGGGACCCCCATCCCTCCATCCCTCCCCAAACCCCCCTGGGGTCTGCCTGCCTGGGCACGGCGGGGGCTACGGGTCATCCACCGTGTCCCTCCGGCCGTTGCCACCGTCCCACCCCGGGGCTGTCGCAGAGCCGCGGGTTCGCAGCGAGCGAACCTCGGGAGTTGGCAATCGTGGGGGTACGAGGGGTCTGTCCCCCCGTCGCTGTCACCACCGCTGCCGTACCCGGAGGGGTGCGAAACGGGTCCAGGCCCCGGTGCCTCCCCAGCTGCTGGCGGCGGGGCCGG
>VYZV01008275.1:39899-53007 GCA_013401275.1 Pandion haliaetus | reverse complement strand
GTTTTAAGCTGTGGGCTAACTTTGCATCCTTTCTCTTAATGAAGAGGCTAATAAAGCTTCTCTTCTATCTTGCTATTTATTTAATGAAGCTCATTAGTATAATACGCACCTTTGGCATTGTCCTTGGTTTCCCTGCATCTGTGGCACAGCTTGACAAAACTGCCTGGTGGATGCTAAAAGCAATCTGGAGATACTGAGTCACGTAAGCCTTATTACCAGAGGAATTTATGTTACAAATAGAAAAGTTTAATGAATGTCATTCACCATCAAAGGGACTTACTAAAAACATCTGAGTTCATCAGAAACAGAAAAAATACATGGTTGCACTTAAAAAAAAAAAAAAAAAAAACCCAAGAAAAAAACAAACAAAAAAACCCATCAGCTGCAAGGCAGTCTGTTTCTCTACTTCTTGCTTTTCAGTACATTCAGGAACAGCAGGGCAAGAAGCGTCACCCAGTTTCTGGTGTATTTTGCTGTTTTCAAATTCCTTCCTTCATCCCTCCACCTCTATTGTCCTTACTTCTTGTTACAAGTATTTTTTAGAAGCCCCTTATCCTGTTCCCAGTAGCCTGGTACCTCTGGGTGCAGATCGCCAGGGTTATGATGAGGGGGACAGGGTTTTCTGGGTCTCCATAACCCAAGACTGGAAAATCGGCAGAAGATTGCTGTTTGGGACAGGGCTGCACCTCTCAGCAGACCCATAAGGTAAAGCATAGCAAACTAATATGCAAAGCGTAAATTACACATAACAAACAGTAAGGTGATGTGAGTTGGGAGGTGGAGCGAAAAGAGGGGGGGTTTTGTCCCATAGGAATCCTAGGGAAGATAATGCCTTTTAGAAGCTTCCTGTGGTGCAGGACGCTGTGCTGAGTTTAAGGTAATGGGCTCTGAGAGATGGCAAGAGCCGTCCACCGTGTGGCAGACAGCCTATACCGCTGTTCATGACAGTAGTCCTCAGTTTAGGCATTTGCAATAATGTTTATTTTTTAAAAGCTGAAGGGATGTGGGTGAGTGAAATGAGTAATTCCTGAGTGGATTCTCTAATACTTTCCATATATGGTTAGAAATGTGGACACGTTGGGAAGGGGTTCAAGAGACCAAGATGTGCATGTGTGAGGGAAATGTTTTAGCCTGTTTATAAANATTTGAAATAAGGGGGGGGGGGGAAAAAAAAAAAAAAAAGGCTGGATAAACTAGATATAGGTATAACTGTTTAGTTTGGAGGTTTCACTTTTTGTTTTTAACCAGCTGCAGAAATTGCTGGTACTTCATTCTCCTTCTGGAAGAGCAAGACAGAACAGCAAACTCTTTTCATCAGGCCACAGATCAGGCAGCAGATAGCAACTTTGGATAGCCTCCCATCAGGCTGGCTTGAATTAGGGATGAGTCCCATCCCCTTCCAAGTGAGCACAATGCTAGGCTGAACTGGGAATTGGATCATGCCTAAACATTGTGTCTGGATTCAAAACACAATAGAGTTTTGCTGTACCTGATCCAAGGGCTTGGCTTGGGCCAAGTTCTAATTAGGGCTAGTACCTTCACAGAGAAATGCTTTCTGTGTTACTGTCAGTAGCTCTGTGTTACCTATCTCCTCTGCTGATATTTTAGAAAAGATAAACTGTCTCCAGGACACAGCTGGTCTTTGGGGGATGCTTATAGCCCTCCATTTTAACACCTGAGAAGGAAAAAAAGTGCTATTTGATTTGGTAACTCTTTTTCATCTCCTTATAAACAGCTGGACTTAGGAGACACTAGCTATGAACAATCTCCCCACAAGTGAAAGCAAGGTAACCTCTGAAATAATCAGTAGCTTTTAAGTAGTTGTTTATAAGTCAGGAGCAACTTGTTCTTTCGCGATGTAGTGCATAGATGAAAAGGAGCAATAACTTGAAAATCGACCTCATAACAGCAAAAGCACAAAACCTGGGAAACAATCTTGAAAACAATTGTTAACGTAGATGACAAAAACCAGAGAAGCCCCTCTAACTGGTTTTCTGAGTCCCTCGTTCTCAGACTGGCTGATTAGAGTTGTGCTGCCTAATGTTACTTTCCACTCTTTGTAATCCCTTGCTGCACAGTGAAGTGGAAAGCGTGGGACTGCAGGAAAGGCAGTGCTGTTTTCTCCTCTCTGACCTTCCATCTGCTCTTGTGATAATAGCTTAGCTTTATCAAACAGGTCTAGTGTCTGCATCTCACTGTAGACTATCCTACTTAATGTCACTCTTCACTGTGGAGCTGGGCTCAGCTGTAACAGGATCTCAGCACCTCATTCTTTTCAGAGTTTGCACTGCCAATCCCCCACACTAGGAATGGAGGTGATGTTCTCCCTGGCTAGTAAAATAGAAACAGGCACAGAAGGACTAACCCCATCCAGCACACTCATGCTTACACAAATCTATCATTACGTAGGTCGCTTCCCCCTTCCCCCCCAAAACTATCATTTTATAGAAACAACTGTTTTATTTTGTTCATAATTTATACCACCACATGTTCATAATTTATACCACCAATGGACACTTAGCTCAGGGAACATGGACATCTGAAGCTGTATGTTGACTTGCACTACGTGCCTTTGAATTTACTTTGTGCAAAGGGCAGGTCTCAGCCGTGCTCTATCAGGGAGCTGTACTTCCCTGCCCGCCCTGAGAGCAGGGTGCTACCTGCAGCCGCTCCCTGCCACCTCCTCTTCCGTGCTGGAAAAATAGCTCTGGGTGAACCTAAAGGGTAGAAACACAACTTTTTCTCCCCCGTCATATCTAACAGGAAGCTAACTACCCTACGAGGGCTGTGGGCCCCAACTGCTCTGCCCATGTGGGCAAAAGGACAATCTCGTGTTTACTGTAAGTTTATAGGCTAACGTGTTGAAGGTCTGAGCTTAGACATAGCAAAAGCTGTGCAATACTTTTGGCTGCTTTAGCGTGCACGGCATCCACGTTTTGTTAACACACCAACCTAATTCCACTCGTTTGCTTCACAGACAAGTACCACTTTATTAGTTGCAAATCTATTATCTTCCCATTTGAAGGGCTCTGAATAGGCTTACAGCAACCTTCTGCTTTTGTAATACGAGTCTTTTCACATTGATAAAAATAATTTAAGAAATGAAAAACTAAATTCAACAGTGACAGAAATTCCAGTCATTCCTTTCATCCTCCCAGTGTGAGCCAGCAGGTGCAACTTAACATTCTTTAAACAAACCTTCCCCCTGCTTTGTGGCTGAAGAAAGGCTTTGGCAAATGCTTATCCTTTGATATGATGTGTACTTGACAAAATTCACAGGGAGATCTGAACTGCTGCTTTGATGCAAATGCTTATTAGAACACTGGAGCGCTAAAGTGCACTGTGATTTGGCTCAGTTGCTAGTAAGACATCAAGTAAAATGTGCCCATTATGTCAATTCAAAGTCAAGTCTAAACACTGACTTCTGAGAAGTCTGAAGAGAATTTGTGGCCGTGCAGCTCTGCTGCTTTATTGCTTATCTAATTTGCATTTCCTTCTCTGTCTGTCAGTTCCCCTCTGTGTTTCTAGCCAAGCTGTTGGTGAATCATCTGGAATTCATTAAATATTTTCCATTACTGTGTTTTACTTTCCACTTTCAGACCTCCTTCTCCTCTCCCCCAAAATGCACTGCACTTCCAGCTGAACAGGATGGGAGTGGGGACTCGTCTCCCTCACACAGCTTCGGGGTTGTTCCAGATTCATGCTTGGCCTATGCAGGCATTGGTGGGGAGTATTTGATCTAGAATATTTGGAAAGGCGCCACGAAGAGTGGACCAACAGTGAGGATGGAAAGTCTCACATTGTTGCCCAGGAAAGGTTTGTAGGTGAAATGAAGCTAATGCATCTCTTTCTGCCCTGGAAAAAAAAAAAAAAAAAAAAGAAAATAAAAAAAAAGACTGCTAGAACTCCTTTCATCCTTTCTTTCTCCTTATGTCTTGAAATTCCCCATGAAATGTCACAGTTCGTTGCAACACCTTCTTTCTTTCCTGCATGTGAATAACACTCTAGCCTGGTGATAGCTGGCTGTGCATGAGCAAGCAGCTTCAGACATGATTCCCTGAGTCTGGAGAGCACTCGCAAAATGCCTGACCTGCCTCTTCCACAGCAGATGGCAGATAATGCCATCGTGGTAGAGGATCTCTCTGATCCTAACAAGCTGTCTAATTTAGCAGAGGCATTTCGAGGTGCAGCTTCTGGAAGCTTAGGAAATGCAAGTTCAAACTTGGATTTTGTTGTGGATTTTTAGTGCTGAATACAAGTAACCACCAGAGCAACCTCCCTGGATGCTTAGTTTATTCACTTTCACTTGACATATTTAAAGCAAGACTTAACAACTTCCTAACAGATTTTCTATAGTCGAATAAGAAATCATCGTCTTGAAACAAGACCTTCCAGTGCCTGAGGTGGCATTCACAGACTTAGAGCAGACAACCATAACAGTCCATCCTGGCCTTAAAATGCGCTAGGCATTTTTCCATCCAGCCGTTCTCAATAGATGAGAAACTGCCTCTAGCTGGGGGTGGTAAGAGTCCTTTACTGAGGTGAACAGAGAGGTGATGCTGGTAGTGGTCAGCAGGACTGGGCAGGAGTTCAGTGGGCAGCCCCTGGCAGGCTCCAGACCTGCAGGACGTGGCCTAACGCGCTTTGTCCACCACCTCCAAGCAGGAAGCTTTTCTCCCATTTTAGACTGAATAAATGAATGCAGATAATTAGTTCTTGCACCGAACATCAGAAGCAAGTAAGTAAGGAGGAATATGCTCCAGGTTTTTGTTCTCCCTGCTGTCACAGGAGAAGTGCTTGGAATTGTTGATTTGTTAAAATGTTCAAGAGAGAAATGACACTTGTTTCTTTTTCTGAAAACGCAGCAAATGTTATGTTTTGCTTTGAACATACAAGTTACATCTTAAATATTACACCTTACAGCATGCGTAAAGGCATACATACATACACAGAAAAAAAAACCATATCTGCTGGCAAGTCTAGCTGCCCTGGAGAATGGGTTGGAAGGGCACTTGCAAGTAACCCTGGGCAAGGAGTACAGAGGGCTCTACGTGTCTAGACTTCATGGGGATTGGGCCATTGGGATATGGTATCGGACTTGCCTCAGGTATGTAGAGGTCTGTTTGCTCAGTCTCAAGTGGAATAAAATTGCAGTTGGAGAAGCTATTTTAGGAGAGGCTTGTAGCTTTCAGGTAATCCTGCTGTCGGGTAACGCAATCACCTCGCAGAGAGCGCACTACAGGTTGCAGTTCATACTCAAGGTTTGGTTTTCTACCTAGACCACTGTAAGAGCTAAATCCCTTAGAAGCAAAGAGGCTTACTTGCTTGAAAGTGTATCCGTTGTCAGTAAGTCTTGCCCTCAGACACCGAAGAGGGCATGTGACAGTCATGTCTGTGGACTTGTCAGGTTTCAGGAAGGACCAGCTGAGCTGTCAGGGTTTGTTAACCTCTTGGCATCAAAACAGTAAACTACACATGTTCAGCAAGAAACCGTAAGCACTTTGCCTTAACTCAGCAGGATGAGTGTGCTGAGCAAGGGACCTTGGTGAGATGCGGGTGTGGACCTTATCTCAGCAAGCAGAAGTGCTGAGCCGATAACGACGCGATGGCTTTGGCATCAGACTAATGAGCCAGACTTGCTGATGCTAGCGCTCTCGGATTCCGGCTCCTGGACATCGGGCCAGTGCACTGGAGACGCTGAGCCCGTAATATCATAGTACCTAATGACTTGGCATCACCTCCTCAAGCTAGATCTGCCATGCTAATAACCACAGGGGCTCAGCCTGCCACTTAGCTGAAGACCTATTAATTAGCGCTGCTAAGCCAGGAACAGCAGAGACTCCTGCAAAATTCATACTGATGTCAGCCCTAAAAGAGCTTTGCCTCCATTAAAGAGATTAATAGTCGTAGTTCAGAAAGTGAAAACCTGCTGTTACATCTCCTGGTTTGGCTGTGCATTGCACCCCTCAATCTTCCATGTGATCGTGTAAAAGCTGTCATCCCTTTTTCAGAGGCTAAAGGAGTCGGACTTGCCCTTCTTTATATAATCTTTTTTTTCAGATAGTCTCTGCTTCTTGCATCTAAAATTAGATGCAGGTTCTGAATTCGCATCAGACAGAAGCATAGCAGAGCATCTAGGGTGTGTGAGGCTGAATCTAGAGGCCCTTAGAGAAATTCATTGTCAGATTGGAGCAAAGGGGAAAAAAAGAGCTATTGTTTCCAGGTTTGAGGAGGTTTTTTACCTATGTCTATGAGACTCTTCTGTTTTCTAAATGGGGAACACTGGAAATGAGTAGGGAAAAAAAACCAAACTCAAACCTGATTATGTTTCTTAAACTAGTTATTTGTAAAGTAAAAGGTATTTCATCTTCTCCAATAGAAACCAGGGGAGTAGGAGAAGGTAATTTCTTTTCCCCCCATTTTCCACAAGTTTCAGTCTTTTCCCATGCCTAGTACGTGTTTCTATGAGTCTGTAAAAAGACATTTGGGAGGCTCCCAGGCTATCAATTAGCATTTAGTACTACAGTCTTCTCTTTGTAAATTAAAAACTATGCAGTTTCCATAGTGACCTAAACAAGATAAGAATCTGAGTGAAGAGTAGCTGATGTAAGGGAAGATAAGCAGATAGCAACATAGGTATTTTAAATGAGTTCAGTGGTTTTTGTTTGCTTGTTTGTTTGGTTGGTTTGGTGGTTTGGGTTTTTTAGTCCCAAGGTGTATTTTGAGGAACAGACTGTAATCCTGACTTGAAAGATCTCTGGCAATAAGTGGGCAGCTAGATCCTGGTGTGAAACTGTTTTGGGTGCACTTCAATGTTCTCTGCTAATGCTTCAGAATAGGAAATGGCCAGGAAAGGATATTCTTCATTTTCAGCTATCTATGTCGCTTCATCAGCTCTTTTTTCCTTATGGCATCACAGCTTAAACAAATGCGCATCTATGATCTGTACCTTTCACTGAAATGACGAATGAGGCTCCCTGCACTGCAGAAGGCACTCAGTTACACACCCTCTATCCCACACTGGTGCCACTTGTCCCATCAGTGGGATGAGCCCACCGCAGCAAGACACACAGGTTTTTCTACAGAAAAGACATCCAGCACAAAATCCTGTTCTTTCACAAAGTTCTTTGAGCTCTGCCTTTAAACTGAATTTTGTTTAGGCAATGATAAGGTCAAGTACATACAGCCATTTTCACGTTTTGTTTATTGTTGGATTTTCTTAATTAGGGCCTGAGAGAGTGTGCCGAGAGATTTGGGGTAGGCAAGGAGTGCTGAGTTTTGGTAGGTAAGCAGATGGTTTTATGCAATGTGACATTTAAATTGCAGTCTATAACATGTTTGTGCAGTGCTCAGATCAGTGGGTATCCCTTTAGAAATAGGAAAATCATGACTAACATTAGTTTGGTTGTGCAGATGGAGCATCTGCAAAAATGCAAGAGATGCGAAAAGCACATGCTCTGTATTGTTTTTGTGAAGATCAACAACAGGTATAAACCTGAGCTTGGAGAAATTTCCCCAAAAATCCTGGCACTGTGCTCCCCTTTCTTAGGCTGGTGCCCTTGATGTTGAATACAAGCTCATGATAAATGGGACACTTCTAAGCCACAGAAATTTCTCATCCTTTCTAAAGCATTTTATTTTAAAATGAGGGAGAGGGGAAGGAACAAATTCCAAACTCACAGCCTTCCAGTCTGCAAAACTTGCAGTCACTGATGTGCGTTGCCTGCAGTGGGTTTCTCCACGCTGCCAGGCGGTTAAAGCTGAAGCTTCAGGGTCTGAGCACTGAGGCTGATTATTTGCCAACCGTCCTGTTCCCTGACAGTTGAACTGTGTGTTTAGAGCCCCTCATTGAGATTTTGGCCCCCATTAAGCCAAGTCCGTGTGTGTGCTGAATCCTCATGTATCTAGTACAGCTACCTACCGGTACGTAAGCTACCCAGTGGGGTATCAAGCTCAGTAAGATGGTTAGGCTGTTTGTGTCACTACAGCAGACGCGTGCCTGTAATAGGTGATTCTCTGCCCTGCATCAGGTTAAATGAGGCAATTTTTCCCTGCAACGACAAAAATATGAAGGCAAAATATACTATAATAGTTTATATACATTTGTATTGTTCTGATACATCCAGAACAGCATTGTGCATGAGATTCTCGATGGTGCAGATAATAAGACAAATTAGGTATTCCAGCTGCAAAAACACAGTGTGCAGAGAATGATGTGCAGTTCAGCTGCAAAAATAAGGCATTCGTGTGACATTACGTTCAGACCTCTTCCCCCAAGAGGTCTCCCTTCTAGGTCAGTGTGGAAAAGACAGCCATTGCCAACACGATGCAGTCCATTTGCTTGGGAATCAGGATACTTGCCTTTCTGCTGTTGCCAGTTGGCTGCTCTTAGCAAATTTCAAAATCAAATAAAGAAAATTGGCCTGTCAAAATCCAAAAGAAGTTAGTAGAGATAAACACAGCTTGATTGTGTGAGAGAGAGAGAGTAAAAATAAATAGACTTTTTGAACATATTTAGTTTCCATTAAAGGGGCACTTCCACAGCTTAGAACAGCCAACAAGTGTCTTTCCATTTGGGTCCCTTTCAAATTTAAGTATATCTTTTATTTGGCTTTGCTTATTTCCATAATTATCATCACCATCTTCATCTTTCATCCTGGTAGATTCACTGAATGGCGCAGCTCCCTGTAAGAGAGGTTCATTTATCCAACCATAATTTGGCAGGTGTGTATATACAACTGCGATTACATACTTGCACCCCTTTGAGGCGAGCAGCGAATTAAAACTTCCTGTGAGAACCACCTCGACGATTTCCTTTTCTTCTTATCGCCGCTGCTGCTGGTAGCTGGCTGTGTGTAAGATAGTGGCTCTGCAGGTTCCTATCCCAGCACCATACGTGGCTGGATGCTTTAACAACTGTTTAAAAAGGTGAGCTCATAACTGACAGAAAAATCCCTGAATTGCCTAGTTCTGTATTTAATCAAGGTTTATGAGCGGTTTTATTCATAGTATGTAATAATAAAAACAGCTTTAAGGATGCAGACTCAGAAGGTCTCAGCTGGTAGGATTAGGAAAAAAGTCCTGTTGCAGCAAATTTACTGAAAGAAACAACTGAGATTTTGTGTAGTCTAAATTTTCCCTAATCCAATACATCCTGTATTCTATTCAAAGCATCGCTTCACAGTGTGATTCTCAGCTAGTGTGCATAATTCATTTACTAATGCAAATTGAACGGTCCAGGCAACAGCTCTTATTTAAAAAAAAATAACAACAAATAACAAAACCCATGCAGAAAAAATCAGGTTCTTTGCAGAATAGTAACATGGTTGAAATGTTCACAGGTCTGTACTCGTTTTTCTTACATGCACATCAACCTATTGTCTGCTCTGAGGCAAACCCCTTAGCCACTTCTCAGGATAATGAAACTATCTGCTTATGCTTCATGTTCTGACCATCCAACCTCATCGATATCTCTTGATCGAAGTTGTTGGTTGTTTTTTTTTTTAAGCTTTTATGTATGTTCAGCTACAATTTACCTCAGCTGCATAGCAACCAGGAAATCACAAAACCCTCTTATTAAAACTCTGGATTTAATATTCTGCTGACAGTACTAATGGAGGAATCATGGCCAGAACGGCTGCATAGACCAAGCTACGGTCTGATTTTCTGCATCATGTGAAGATGATGCCCACAGGCTGAAGGTGGGCTGTCTTTCAGGGAGAGTATGAAAGAAGTATGTGCTGTCGCACTGCCTTTGTCCATAGTAATCAATGTTATTTTATGGCCTAAGGTGGAGGCAATTAGGGAAAATTCAGAATGGGCTGAGATGCAAACTAGATATGTTAACAGGTCCGTCAAGAGCTGGTTTTGATTGTGGGTCATGTGCCAGTGTGGGAGGGAGAGTGCGGAAGGCTGTGGTCGATTCTGAAATTCAAATTTTCAAGACACCCAGTCCATAGCGACTGATTTCACACTGAAACTTGGAGAGACGAGGGAAAGTGGTGTCTTGCTGGATCTGGTATGTCTGTTAGCTGTAAACATTGGGATGAAAAGGGTGGTTTTAAGAGGTTTCAAAATGGTGTGAAGAACCGTGCTCTCCTTTGTGATGGATGCCACAACCGATGCATCAATGATATCTGCTCTGTAAACAAATACATTTCAGATGGCTTTGGGCTTATATATGGCAGTGTCTGTGTCTCTTAGTACTTCAGAAGAAAGCTAGGAGTGCTGCTTCCATCTCTTTAACGGATATTACCAAGTGGCCTCTACTTCTCTGTCAGTACCTCTGTCCCTGCTGACAGCATGGCCAGGAAGGGTCTCCTGCGTGACAGGAGTGAGCACTGGGGACTGAGCTCTGCATGGTTCCAGGCACGCCCTGCTCCGCCATGTCCCGGAGAGCCCTTCAGCAGGGGAAGCAGAGCAGGGAAAAGAGCCACTGGCTAAACTGCCTTGCAGAGCCCATAGTTCAGTTTGGGGGTCTGCTGGGTGTTTTTTCTTTTCCCCACTTCAGGTGATTCAGTTGCAGCTGCAATAGTTAATGAAGTGCTGGAAATGGAGCTGTTGTTCAGCATAGGGGGAAAAAGTCTTCCCTCTCCTGGCTTCCCACAGGCTCCACAAGTCACTCAGATGGGTCACGGGGGAGGACTTGGCTGTTAGCTCAAGCAGCGTAGCCTGATGAGCAAAGCTTGGGAGTTTCATAAACAAACATCTAGGCAGCTGCATCCCACCCAGGTTGGTGATGGGAGGACAAACTGCGTGAGATGTGGCTGGAGATCTCCTCTCTTACTGTGCTCCTGGCTTTCCTTTGCAGCAAGTGGAAAAGCAAGCATTCTCCTACATGCAAAAAGGGACTTTAAATTTAGGGCAAAGCCATTTGCTTTGCTTTGCATTTGTCAACCTAGGTGTTGACATTTGCCTTGTTTTGGTTTATTGCACTTAAGTCACAGCCGTAGACATTCTCCAAACTAGTTACTGCTCACAAATAAACACAGACGTGTAAGACATTTGCTAGCATGTTTACCTTTCCGGTGTGAAACTAATGAGTGACATCATTCTTTAGCAGCTGTTTTGGTTGTGCAGCCCTTCCCTGCAAGGATCATGTCCTGAGAAGGGAAAAAAAAGACATCAAAACCCGACAGAATGATAGCAAACATATAAGTATAGCTGAATAATTAACTGAAAGAATAAATCACTCATTTCAGCAAGATCATGCATGAATCTGAATCCTGGACTTCCTGTCCTATGCAGAGCCCTGAGAAAGTTTATTTAAGTGGGAAACATTCTCTGCAAGGAAATGGGTAAATAGGGACCTCAGGAGTTCAAAGCTAAGGTCCTGCAGAAGAAATACCAAAGCTCAAGGGCCATGCCCTTAATTTATGTAAACCATTGGTTACAACTTATATCCATCAAAGACCTGTCTCTCAGTGCTTGTTCACATTATTTGATCTTCTTGAGCTTGCAAAAATTGATCTTGTTTGATTTTAGTCTGTAGGAGCTTCTGTCTCTTCAGGCTTTAACGACAGATAAAGTCAAGGCTAGAATAACCTGACTCGGACAACGGCCGGCTGGTTTTGGCCCTGTCTTGAAACAAAAAGGAGAGACATATGTCTAACCATAGAAGAAATTATCAAAACATTGAAATATATACATATTTAAGATTAAATCAAAACTGCTTGTCTCATATCGCTGAAGGCTCTGAAGAAACAAATCTCCAAAGACATTTTATGGCAGCTGCAATCAGTGGAGGCCAACTCTTTTATTTGCCAATACCTTCAGCAGTGTTTATGTGAGTTAAATAACAATAATAATTTTCTTCAATGTGTATGTTTCCTGCATCTGTGAGATAAATTTTGCCAAAATAAATGGAACTAGAAGGTATCTCCAGAATGTCTAAGTGAGGTACGACATCCCATTTACAGCATGCTCCAGGGGCAACTTGTCAATAGAATTGCTTCTCTCAGCAGCGTCTGGTGGAGCTGCAGACAGAAAATCCCAAAGAAGTGTCAGTGATGCCTAAAATAACGGCAAAGTCATTTTAAAGTTATTTTCAAAGGAGGTATCTACTTCTCCCATGGTATGACAATAAAGCTGTCACAGATTTGAGCAGGCAGTTAGCCCCAGAACGCAGTGCTTCTGACCTGTGTGTTTGCATAAGTCAGATACAGAAGTTGTAGCACAAATATCTCAGAGCATGTTAGAGCTGAGACAGTCTGCTGTGTTCCTCAAAGGCTGACCAAAATTTTGCTTATGTTTACATTTCTTGTAATTTAGGCGAAGTTCTAAACACAGTGAGAAATAAAACTTTCTAGTGAAAATTTCCAACTCGCTCACAATTTGGACCAGTCTCTGTGGGATACTTGGTCCCCACAACATGGTGGGGTACCACTGGACCTGCTGTGGAAGCTGAGAGGCATAACATGGTCTATGCTTAAGGGCCATCTGTTGAAAAAGTTTGGCTTTAACTCTGCAACAATGTTGATAACTTCAGAGGAGGTTGCATTATTCGTTTATTTCAGTGGGAGCAGGATGAGCCCAAGAAGAGCCCTTGGGCCTTCGAGTGCAACTCAGTTTCTCTCCTGTGAGTTCATCCCCTGTACCTCTGGCTAGCTGTCTTCCAAAATGGGGCAGAAAGCATTCCTGGAGGGGGTTTTTTGTTGTTTGGAGGGGAGGGTCCACTTTTAACGGGAAATCTTTTCAGCCACTAGTTTTGGAAGTGTCTCTGGGAACGAACCACCACAGAGACAGCTTGAAATGGCTTCAATTTAATGATAATTTTGTACCAGATTCTGGCTGGCTATAACGACTCCCAGGGAGCTTTTCAGACCTCATTTTCCCTGGTTTAAATCCAACCTCTGTTAAGAATGTCCACGAGACAACATCGTTACCTATCCAGAGGCTTGCGTAAAATGAACCAGTATTACAGTACAGTTTCTAGTAGTCTGCATCACACTGGGAATATGAACAGCATCTGTGTCCCAAAAGCCTTTTCACTGCACTGAGGGCTGACTCGGTCTGGTTGACTGCTTCTGGCTTCCTTGCTGTAAGTGACACCGTGCATAGTTACTCAAAACTGCTGCATATCTAGAGTGCCTAGTCAGGTAGTGCTTGA